>QANY01000665.1:475825-521260 GCA_003255025.1 Datisca glomerata
CCCCCCCCCCCCCACCTCACCCCAAAAAAGAAAAAAGAAAATAAAACAGCGTTCATTTGTGTTGTTTCTCTAATGTTTTGGGTATGGATTAATATGAGCAGGCATGTGCTATCTTAAAGGCAGTGAGCAATCTTGGGGTGGACTCGTACTTTGTGGCTGTTCTGGCATGGCTGCTTCTCATAGTGATAATGGGTTACTTTATCCATCTACTTGACAATGTAATAGACACTGTTTATGTATGTTATGCAATCGATAAAGACAGAGGAGATGTGTGTAAACAGGACGTTCATGAGGTTTATGTCCAACTACCCATCAGCCGAAACCACAGACAGACTCTACTTTCAAGTACTCTAGCCGCGTAAGTTGATCCTTCTACTAAAATCAATGTTGTTTATGTCATTTGTGTTGGAAGTTGGGAACTTGTGTATAATTTTACACAAGTTCCCAACTTGTGTATAATTTTACACAAGTTCCCAACTTGTGTATAATTTTACACAAGTTCCCAACTTGTGTAAGATCATGAGGTTTATGTCCAACTACCCATCAGCCGCAGACGGACTCTACTTTCAAGTACTCTAGGCGCGTAAGTTGATCCTTCTACTAAAATCAGCGTTGTTTATGTCATTTGGGTAGGAAGTTGGGAACTTGTGTATAATTTGAGCGTCGGTATGTACATTTCGAGGTTTTGTATAATAATGAGAGGTTTATGCAAGCCCTAGTATCAATTTACCGGCAAACTGCTCTGTTTCCCCTGGGTTTTGATCAAGCGCTCGTTTTGAAGGTGTAATAATTAAGCAGTTTTCCAGTAGGCTGTTAATATTTACTCTTTTATTTTGGAGCTTCTGTTGTGCCTGACTAATGAAGAAGAGCTTAAATTGGCTGTGATCCATGAGTGTCATTCTTTCTTGAAGATGACTTTCCCCCATTGATACTAACATTCAACTGAAACTATAGAGAAAACAAAAATCAAATTAAAGTTTTTCTTTAATCTAATCATGGCTTAGAGCAATGGCAATGGCAGATTTTTCCCACCCTTTTATTCTCACTGTAAATCATCTCATCTTCATCCTATGCTTCATTTTTCATTGTCATCTGAACCAAACATAAACCACCTTAGAGTCACACAAAACGTGTTATAGAATAGAAATGCTAAAGGCATGTGGGACTACCACCTTCTTATCTTCCTCAAAAGACGTGTCTTTATATCATCAATTAAAATCAAACAAAAGATGCCAATTGGATAATGGCGTTAATTTAGCTAAGCCAGAAAAATTATGGGAAGCACCATAGGATTCCAATAAATCTAAACCACAACCAAGTACTTCCACCAGGAACGAGCCGAGAGCTAAAACCCAGGATTTGTTAAAACAGAACAGAAAAGAGCTAAAACATCAACCCACACCCACAGGCACGCAACATATCAAATCCTTTCTTTTTTTATCAAGTGTACATGTGAGTCACCACTGCAAGCTTTAAGATTCTACAAAACAAAGAAGCCATGCCTACAAGTTGTGGGCCTCCTCAAGTCTTTTGTCAATGTGATGGCCCCACTCAAAAACACAAGAGACATGTCCATAAATTTTCCAGTAATCTTGAATTACAAAGTTTTTAGTACTCTTTCGTATAGTTAGATATCACGAATGCAGCTTTTCAAATATCAAGAATATATTTATTTTTTATCCTTAAAATGTGAATAATATATTACATTAAGATACATGACAGTTTTTGATACTTTTCATGAGTAAGGAAAATCTTTCAACTTCAACTCTTCCTATTTTAGTTTTCATTTTTCAATAGCACGAGTTATATGATAGATGATTTGAAAGAGTAGTGATTTTTTAGTACTATAAAGAGAAAGAAATTTTCCCTTGTATTGTTGAACTACTTTAGTGGATTCTAGTGTTTGTTCGCTCCGCTCTATACATGATGAAAGGAAGTGAGCTTTATCTACCATTAGATAGACTAGTGTGGAATTATTGTTGTTGTGTCACACTTGTCTGCTACAGTTTCTTAGACAGATTTGTTGAAAAATTCCAATCTTTTTAGAAATCTCCAAATATTAATCAAACTTATCATCAAATAAAAATAAACTTATTTCTAAGGAGAAAATAGATTTGGCAAAAGAACCTGATCGGATTAACGTTAACTAGTGGTAAATACATTTGACTCCTTTATTTATTTCTACCAAGAAAGTTTTGCATTCTCTTTTATATTTGCTGTTTTATAGTTATTTTTCTTCTTCAATATTTATATTTACCTCGTGTAAGGTGATATATAAATCCTCTTTGCTCCTTTGCTTCCACGCAAAGACTAAACACACAGATAGAGAAATGGGGATGGATGTGGGTGTGCGATCCGAGATTGGGACCATTGTACCCCTTTTCCCCAGTTTTGTTCTTTCAGTTTTACATTACTCTTTTTTTTGTTAGGTGGTTTTGGGTTTCTTAATCCAAAAAATTAGCATGAGATATGGGAATTTTTCTCGTATTTATAAATTGAATATTAATATATTTTACAATCAAAATGAGATACTTTCACTAATCTCCCTCATCACACATTAATTAGTGAGTCGAATAATTGCCGATTTGTTTCACTCAAATTCACCATCCATCAATATGAGTAGTTAGATAACTGTGGACTCGTTTCATCCCAATTCACCAAACATTGGGCAATGAGTCAGACAATCATCGATTCACTTCACTTAGATCCATCAAACATTAGATCGTGAGTCGAGGACTAATGACTTATTTCACCCGAATTTAACTGAAAACTTGTTCGTAAACTTGAATTTTGCTTTGATATTGGTGTTGGGTGGTATTGGTCTTTTGAAGTTCTCAAGCCCAATTTTTTTTTCAGATGTGAGGTTTTCCCATTCTTCAACAAGTAATATGAAATAACTCAACCATTGTCACATTATTTTTTTAATCTAGCATAACATTCTCTAAAATGACTTTTGAGTCATGCTAAACATTAACACCACCGTCACATTCTTTTAGAAAACAAAATGTATCGTAGCAACTAACTTGCCTCTAATAAACTTCTGCTTGAAAGCTCAACTTCTTAGACTTCACCACAGTGAGATAAACTCAAGTTCAACTATGCAATAACCTTAATAGGATATTCTTTAAAAACAACTTTGATAGCAATAACCTTGAATTAGGATCCCACATGGCAAAATTTTAATTACACAAAAATCGACTAGATGGGTCCAATAAAAATGGTTAAACTCTCATAAAAACACTACCGATTATAAAATTAGACATAACCTACTTGCAATACATTTAATATACATTACTTTTTAACTCGTTTAAGATGTCTCAATATATATTATTGTTTCGCACACATTTAAGTTTCATGCAATACTGTATTAGCACCATAAAAGAGTTAGTTTGGTTATTTGGCGTTGCTACATGCTACGAGCTAGATAGTAAGGATCGGACAAAACAGAGCAACCCAAGAACTAGTGTCACCAAATTCAAAGGCAAAACCCCCAAGTTGTAAAATTTTTAATAACTAAGTGAACAAACTTGTAATTTAAACCAAAGTTAATGGCATTTCAATGACCCCATCTTTATATAAAGACCAATCTTCTCATTCTCACTCAACAACACTCATCAAAGAAGTCAATCTCAATCCCAACCTTTCTCTCCTACCAATTTCTGCAACAATGGCTATGGCTTTCAAGATGGTATTATTTGTAATTTATACTTCATTTTGTACCCAATATTGGAAAAACATTGTATTGTATCGATGAATGCTGTGATTGAATAATTGGTAAAATGACAGGCGACAACAGGAATGCTAGTGACAGACGAGTGCAAGAACTCGTTCATGGAAATGAAGTGGAAGAAGGTGCATAGGTACATAGTGTTCAAGATCGAGGAAAAGTCAAAACTCGTGACGGTCGATAAGGTGGGCGGAGCCGGCGAAAGCTACGACGATCTGGCTGCTTCGTTGCCTGACGATGACTGCCGATATGCTGTTTTTGACTTTGACTTTGTTACTGTCGATAATTGCCGCAAGAGCAAGATCTTCTTCATTGCTTGGTGAGTTAATTGTAACTTTACAAATTAACTTAAACCCAATTCAATTATCAGCAAATTAAACTTATTAGTGTTAATTAATTAAATTGATTTTAATTATCAGGGCACCAACAGGATCAAGAATAAGAGCAAAAATGCTGTATGCAACATCGAAAGATGGGATAAGGAGAGTATTAGATGGAATACATTATGAGGTTCAAGCAACTGATCCAACCGAGATGGGGTTCGATGTGATTAAGGACAGGGCCAAGTAAAATTATGATTAATTAAAGCTAATTATGTTATGGCATCTTACTTTTTTACTTTTTTAAAAAATATAAATAACTTCAACCATTATGTGTTTTTCTTGTCGTTATCTTTGTTTGTTTTTTGTTTTTTCTTAGAGCTTTGGGACTGATTAATTAATGTAAGTTAACCTAATGTAAGGGATAAAGCACCTTTTTGTTGTAAATCTCTCCTTTATCATGGAGAAAGGTGGGATTTGTGAAGGTGATTTATTGTAACTTTTTTATTTTAATTTGCTAATGTAAGCATTTCTTGTGCTTAAACTTTAATTTGATTTTGTCAGATTTGCTTTTAAAAGAATGAAAATTTCTCGTTAATATGACAAGAAAAAAAAGCTCATACTAAACTAATTAAAAGAATGAAAAAGAAAAGGGGAAGTTTGACTAATAATATGAAGCAGACTCATTTTATACGTGGGCTTTGTATGCGGTATGGTTGATACAAAGTTATAGCGTACCAGCCGAATGACGATACTAAGGTGATCTCATTCATGAATCACTTTTTGTATGGGTCTCATGTAGGATAATCTAAGAGTGAGATCACCTCCGAGACTGGTACTAGAGAATGAGCCGTGGTTAATATATGATATTTCATATTTTGAGTGGTAAGCATTTCATATTTATAACAAAAACTTTTCAAGAAATTGTGTTTAATGACCTTAAAATATAAGGAATGATATTCATATAGCATCATTCAAAGACACTTTCTCTACTGTATTATATAGCATTATGAACATCCTTATATCAATCATGTAGAGAGTTAAGGAGTAGAATTGCAAGAGTGTTGTCACTCAATTCTTCGCCATTGTCATTGAGGTCATTCACCAACATTTTGAAACTCTCAAGATTGTCTTTCAAGTGATCTTGAAGGACTCATCTTGAAGTCAAAGAGTTGTTCTTTAGTGTATGCTAATCAAGGATCAGATTGAGTCATGTAGAGATACTTTAGTTTGAGCCAAACCTTGTTGTATTGTCTTATCTAACATTTCTCATTACACTGTCATCAAGATTTAGAATGACTGTATGAAGTAAGTTTCGTCATATCTTCCTTCTCAATTGCTGTCAAATTTGGAGGCATATCTTTTTCATCACCAAGAGCACGATGGCACTTCTGTTGGACTAAAATTGCCTCATTTTCTATCTCCAAGGCACGAAATCCATCTTCCCATCAAACCTCTTAACTTTTCTCTTAGTAGTTCCCATTGTAGAAATTCTTTCTATTGTTGTAAGTCTTCTTAACAACCAAGGTCCTCAACCTGTAGCTCTGATATCAATCTGATGAGAATTAATACAAGATTCTCCACGAAGATGCTTACTTCAAAGATAAAGAACTGATACGGAAACTGAATTGAGAGTAGGGAAAGAAAGCAGTAAAACACGATATTTACTTTATTAAGATTCAATAAAAGAATCCTACCCTAAGGCAGGGTTTTAGGACCTAGTCATGTCACTATATGGATTTGCTTACAAGCACTAATTCTTATGGAAGAAACCAAGGAAAAATTGATCAAAGTATAGCACGAACTTTAATCAAACTCACATCCCTCCTAGAGAATACAAAACCAAGAGAAAGAATCCACTATCTCTCTCAAACACTCTCTAAAACTCATTCACAAGTATTCAACAATTACAAGAATGATCTATTGATAAAGATCAACACCTCTCTAGATTACTCTAAAGAGGTCTACATAAAGATTCCTCTAGAATATTTTACAAGTTTAAGTCTCCAACTCATGAAGCTTCTAGAACATCAAAGGGCGGTAGAATTGCCGACTTAAAGAAGGTTATAAATAGGAGTCATGCTCCTAGTTTGTGTGTAGAAAAAAATAAAGAAAAGCAAGTGAGTGAGTAAAATGTCGTGTGTGTGTGAGTAGTGTCCTAGTGTGTAGGAGTAAGGTGTCAACTCTTTGGTGTTTCTAAGTGTAAGGTGTGTTTAAGTGTGGTCTTTGTTGTAATTCTCCCATATTAATAATAAAAGTTTAGTTTATTTTTTTAAGTGGTGCTCACTCTAACAAGCGGTATCAGAGCGGGTCGATTTTTTGCCATGTCTGAATTACAAATGGTTCATTTTGGGAACTGGTTGTTGAGCTTATTGCATATTTCATGTGCGGCTTAGTACTGTGGAGCTTGTTTTTTTAAAATCAAGCTTGCTTGAGTTTAGTTGAGCCACGATGGGTGACCTTCAAGTGGTCAGTGGAATTAAGAAGCTGAACACACAAAATTACAACATGTGGTCGTTGTACATAGAATCGTATTTCCAAGGCAGCTTGTGGGAGACTGTGAATGGTAGTGATATTATACCACTAGAAGATCCTGCAACTCTGAAGAAATAGAAGATAAGAGCTGGCAAGGCAATGTTCACCGTTAGGACCACAGTTGAGGAAGAAATGTTGGAGCATATCAGACAGACAAACACACCCAATGACGCATTGGACATATTTGATGTGCTATTCTCAAAGAAGAATGATGCAAGGGTACAACTTCTAGAGAATGAGCTTCTCTCAATCACACAACGCGACACAATGATAAGTCAATATCTTACTAAGGTAAAGTCTCTCTATCGTGAAATCTCTACATTAGACTCTTCTGCTGGCATGCTTGATTCTAGAATTAGAAGAATAATCATCCATGGATTGAGGTAAGAGTATAGAAGTTTTATTACTACTATACAAGGTTGGTCAACCTAACCATCTCTTATGGAGTTAAAAAATTTGTTAGCTGATCAAGAAGTGTTAGCTAAGCAAATTCTTGTAGTCTCATCCAAGAATGAGGATGAAGCACTCTTTAGCAATTATAGCAAAGGTCGACCCATAAAAAAATACTCACTGAAAATTGAAGAAAGACGGTGACCAAGATAGTCGACATGAAAGTCGTCAACAAGGGGGAGCACAGAAGAAAGACAACATGAGTGTTCAACCTCAACAACATAGAATATTTGATGGAAAATGTTATAATTGTGAAAAAAGGCCATATGATTAAATTTTGTTGGTCAAAGAAGAAAATAACATGAAGCAATGCAGTCAAGTCAAGTGTCGGACAGCCGATAAATGAAGAATGGGACGTTGAAGCTTCCTTCGCTATAGAAGAAGTAGCTCTGACGGCTACTATTTTTGGATCAATCGACTATGGCAATAATTTGATAGTCAACTATGGATGCTCAAATAATATGACAGGAGACAAAGAGAAGTTGATGAACATGACCAAGTATAGAGGAAGGCGCGTGGTGGTCACGGCTAATAACTCAAGATTATAGAGCACTCATGTACTTGGAATGAAGAAAAATCTCATGTCAGTGACGCAACTTATGGATTTAAGTAATCATGTTGTATTTGGTCCCCATAATGTTAAGGTATATAAAGACCTTAAGATTATTAGAACACTGACAATGGAGGGATAATGTTTAGAGTCTGTCTACATAATATCAGTAGACTCATCTTATGTGGACAAGATCGAAAGAATGAAGCATCATATTTGTGGCCTATAAGGTTAGGACATGTCAGCTATCACAAACTCCTGGTAATATGAAGAAGTCTATGTTGAAGGTTCTTCCTTAACTCGAAGTTAGAACAGAAATGGTATGTGTCGGTTGTCAATATGGTAAGGCGCATCAATTACCATATGAAGACTCAAAGTTTAGAGCTAATGCACCATTAGAGCTAGTCTCTTCTGACATAATTGGGCGAGTCAAACAACCATCAATCAATGGGATGCGGTACATGGTTACATTTATTGATGACTTCTCACAGTACGTATGAGTTTTCTTTATGAAAGAAAAATCTAAAACGTTCTCAAACTTACTAGAATTCAAAGAAATGGTAGAAGGAGAAGACGACAAGAAGATTCAATACCTGCAAACAGATAATGTCGGCGAATACACATTAGATGAATTTTCACAGTAACTATGAAAATGTCGCATACGCCACCAATATACATGCGCAAATACACCATAATAGAATGGAGTAGCTGAGAGGAAGAATCATGACCTAGCAGAGACTTGACGAAGCATGCTACATGCAAATAATGTGTTGGGAAGATTTTGGGCAGAATGTATGAGGACAGATGCTCGTGTGATCAACAAGCTTCCTCAACCAAAGTTAGGGTTTGTTCACCATTTGAATAACTGTGGGGTTGTAAACCTGCAGTTAGTCACTTTCGCATCTTTGGCTGCGTGTGTTACGTGTTCGTGCCAAGTCATCTGTGTAGCAAGTTTGATAAAAAGACAATTTGGTATATCTTTGTAGGATACGCTAGCCAAAGGAAATGGTGGAAATGTTGTGACCCTACAAGTGAAAAGTGTTATACGTCAAGAACTGTGGTGTTCGATGAAGCTTCCTCATGGTGGTCATCGCAAAAGGAAGAGTTACCAGACTCGAAGGAAATATAAGACAATTTATAAAAGAAGATGGGGGAGCAAGTTGTTGAGATACAGTCGACTTCAAAGTGGCTGAAGAAGACAAAGCGAAGAAGATAATATTGAGGACGAGACAACACAGAGCCCCTGGCAAATAAGAAGTGCATCGAAAAGCACCATACGATGCGACTGATAGGCAACTAGAAGCAGTAAGTCCAGAGCTTCAAAGATCAACAAGAATACAAAAACCAAATCCCAAGTATGCAAACCCCACAGTAGCTTGGGAGAATCAGATACATATGAAGAGGCCTCTTAGAGCACTAAATGGTTAGAAGCCATGGAAGAAGAGATACGCGCTCTAGAGAAGAATCAAACTTGGGAGTTGGTACCAAAGCCAAGGGAAATGAAACTCATATCGTGCGAGTGGGTTTACAAGGTGAAAACTCATCCAGATGGAACGATTGAGAGATATAAGGCTCTACTAGTAGCTCGAGGATTCTCTCAACAGTATGGGCTAGACTATGATGAGACATTTAGCCAGTTGCCCAGATCACAACAGTTCGGGTCCTACTAGCACTTGCAGCAAGCAAAAACTAGAGACTATGGCAGATGGATGTGATGAATGCCTTTATACATGGAGAACTAGATCGAGAAATATATATGGCCTAACTAAGAGGGTTCGAGGATAAAGCTCATCCTGATTATGTTTGTAAATTGAGAAAAACGCTCTATGGATTGAAGCAGGCCCTAAGAGCATGGTATGGCAAGATTGTTGAGTTCTTAGTGGATTTTGAATATGTTATGGCACATGCAGATTCAAGCTTATTCGTCAAGGTAAAAGAAGAAAAGATTGAACTTGTGCTGGTATACGTGGATGATCTCATCATCACAAGCAATGATGAATTAGGAATTTGTTAAATGAAGGAGAACCTTTCGGTTCGCTCTCAAATGAAGGATCTTGAAGAATAAACACTTCCTTGGATTAGAAGTTGATCGAACTAAGGAATATGTATTTCTCTGCCAACAAAAGTACGCAAAGGACTTGTTGCAAAATTTTTGGAATGGTCGACTACAAGCCCATCTCAACACCTATGGAAGTTAACGCCAATCTATGTGCTCATGAAGTTAAGGATTTACCAGATGGGGCAATGTATCGACAACTAGTTGGTAGAATGATTTACCTAACATTGGCTCAACCACATATTACGTACGAAGTTGGCGTAGCGAGTCGATATATGCAACATCTCAAGAAACATCATTTAGAAGCTGTGCGGCAAATACTGAGGTACGTCAAAGGTACAATTGACTATGGTGTATTATATAAGAAAGGTGATGAGTTTAAGATAGTTGGATATTGCAATGCTCATTATACTGGAGATCATGATATACGTCGATCAACAACTGTATATGTGTTCAAGCTTGGATCTGGAGTTGTATCTTAGTGTAGCAAAAGTCAACCAACAGTGTCCTTATCAACCACAAAAGCAGAGTATTGAGTAGTAGCAATGGAAACTCAGGAAAGTATGTGGCTAATACAATTGATGAAGGAATTACACTAGTTTACAAACTATGTTGTGCCACTTTACTGCGATAATCAGTCTGCTATTTGTCTGGCAGAAAATCCAGTTTTCCATGCCTGGACGAAGCATGTGGAGGTGCATTATCATTTTCTAAGAGAAAAGTACTATAAGAGGAACTGGAGATGTACCAAGTGAAAAGCGAAGATCAAGTAGCAGACTTATCTACTAAAGGACGCAACACTACAATGTTTCAAAAGCTAAGAGAACAATTAAGCATGAGAAAGAGGAGAAATGATTGGTGTTGATAGGGAGTATTGAGAAAGATCAACACCTCTCTAAATTACTCTAGAGACTTCTGCATAAAGATTACTCTAGAATATTTTACAAGTCTCCAACTCATGAAGCTTCTAATACATCAAAGGGTGGTAGAATTGCCGACTTAAAGAAGGCTATAAATAAGAGTCATGCTCCTAATTTGTGTGTAGAAAAAAAAGCAAAGAAAAGCGAGTGAGCAAAGTGACGGAGTAAGATGTCACCTCTTTGGTGTGTCTAAGTGTGGTCTTTATTGTAATTCTCACACTTTAATAATAAAAGTTTAGTTTATTTTTTTAAGTGGTGCTCACTCCAACATGATTGATGCCTTAACAAAGTAGATAACTATTCTATTCATAGGAGAATAGGAGGAGTTATTAAACCGTTTAGATCATTTGACTAACTTCCTAAAACATATTATAATTATCTAACTCTCTCAGAAAATAAGAAGCATATGACTAAAAGTTGTGTTTGGAATAGAAACTAGCAAGGAAATAATAAAGAAGGCTGAAAGATGAAGATGCAAAAAAAGAAAAACGAAGATGAAATAAAGTTTATAATAACAAATATATTTTTACTCTATTTTTCTTCTCCATCTCATGGAATTTAATAATCAAAACACAATTTCCTAAGATTTCTTTTTCTTTTCTTATATTGTTTTCAATATCCAAAGTGCAAATACAATCTTAAAGGATAGGATGTGGTAAAGATAAATAATCAATGGCCAAGAACTTTTAATCATGATAGACAGAATAAAATTTAAGAGAGGAAAAGTAAAATTATGTAGTAAAGATGGGACTTTTTCAGGTAAATAATTACAAAAGGACCACCATTAAAACGAACACAATTAATTATAATTTTGTAGCTCTCTTATACAGCCTTAGCCTCTGTTTGTGAATGTGAAGATAAATCATATCAGAAGAAGTTTCGCTTATTTGATGATTATGAGATTACTCTTTGCTCTCTCTTTAGTAACAATTACCCATATCAACCCTTCTTTCACGGGCCAACTTTGCCTGTTATAACCACCGTTGTAATCATGGTATGCCAAAGTCAAATAACATCTCACCGCAGAGCCATTCATACTTACAACAAGTGATTGGTTTAGTAGTGGGACTGGCTCATACTTAATAATTCTTGACGTGATTTTGAATTTTTATAACCGTTTGATTGACTAAATTTACTCATGATCTTATCATAAGCAACAAGTTTGAGCTTTTGGTCCCAATGTAAGAGTAGTGAGGTGCATTGAATATGTGATATAGGTGATATCTCAGACAATATTTTCTAACTAGTTTGTGTAGTAGTCTATCTACACGTAACACACCCATGAAGGAAAAATTGAATATTAGATCCCTGCACTTGAAATATGTCATCTTCGACAAGAGAAAATACTAAGCTACTTATTGCTAGATCATATTCTGATAGAAAACTTCTACTAGACTATAATCTAACATTCTGACATGAAGATTAACATTACATTCTAACAAAATATTTTGGTCAAAGTTTAGTCTAGTAAACAACAAGTTTAACAAAAAAATTAGATTAAAAAATAACTTAATCTTTTCTCATGTATAAAAAGCTGAATTTGGTTAAAAGAATCTAGGGTTGGAATTTTATTTTTTCTTTTTGCAGATCTATCCCTAAATTTTGCTTACTTTTAGATTCAGATGCCGAATGATGGCAGCTTAAATGTTGTCAAATTTGGTAATGAGTTTCTCTACCTTTTGTTGCCAATTTTGGTTTCTTACCTTGGCAAGTAATTTGCTATCTTCTCTTCCTATAACAGTTTCTAAGGGACTTCGGACTATTTATAGCCGGGCTGCTTGATATATACTCTCTAAAATTGATATCATTCTAGAGAAAAATAGAGATCTAGTCTATTTTAATACTTACTTTTGTGAAAGGGTCTTTTTCTCATTTTACAGTATGGCCACAATGATAGAATATTCTATTAGGTAGTTAAAATGCTTTTGTTATTTTACTATTATACCTTCAATATAATTTTTTTGTTTGTTTTAAGTTTTGCTTTCTCTTCTTCGCGGCTTCCTTCGTTTTATTGTATTTTTTGCAGATTACTACTTTTACAAGTTTCATAGATTTCAATCAGAATTGAAAATTATGATCTTTTCTGATTTACATCTTCTTCTTCAATTCGTTTGTAACACAAATAGCATGATTTTTTGGTTGATTTTGATTTCGTTCCCGACCAAATTGTTTGATTTTGGTTTCTCTTTTACGCATTGTTACAAATTTGTTCAAGAGTATGAATTTACATATCATATCTAATTTTATATTTTAGGGATTTTTTAAGTTTCATTTATGTTTTCTGCAATTTTCTATTATTGACAGTGATAAGAGTATAAATTCTCATTTTCTGTAGATTTTGTGTGTGTCATTTTCCGGAGATTTTCATAATTAATGTCATATAATATATAACTGTATACTTAGGCATATAATTTTAGACGATATTTTACATATTAATAGTATATATTTTTGTACTCATAGTAAATTATTACAAACATCATGTAACAACCTTTTATTATAACTATGTACTCATAGTATATTATTATAAAGTGATAGTATATATTTATGCACTTATAGTTGCTATGACAATTATGATGGATATTGTTGATATGATGATAGAGAGTAAACTTCTAATGATATATATGAATTTTGTAATGAATGATATTGTTTTATGATAAAAATATACTTTGAAATGATTTTAAGGATTGATACTGATTTTATGATTATGCGTATAATGTTTCGTAAATATTTGTCAAGTGATAAGTATATTTATATACAACAAGTACATAAATATATATTGTATATAATTTTGAATGATTGACATTATTTTATGATTAAATGATGGATTGAAATGATATGAGAATTTATACTAACTTTATAATGATGGATATAAAACTTTATCTTTTTAAAATGTGTGATCTTTATGATACTTGAATCATGATTTCTACACATATAAGGTACTATACTATGCATCTATAAATATATATTATTGAAAGTTTTAACATGCTAATAAACTTGACGCTGGACATTCTCATTAACTGATAAACTTGGCCACATATATTGTTATATCTGCTTAAAAACACATCATCTGATGCATCTTACAACCAACAATGACTTCAATTTATAGTTAATGTAATTTCTCCCTTCATCTGTCTGCATCATAAAGACGAACAATGGAGTTTTAACCATATTATATCTAAGAACAAAAAATAATAATGACAATCACTATATTATGATAACATGCAAATAATATGTAGTTATATAGTATATAACATATACTCAGAGTATATTATATATCCAATAACAATTTTTAAGTATAAGAAATCTGCAGAATATATAAAATACATTGATTTACCTCTAGAAAACAGAACAAAACAAAGGGACAAACTGTTCACTCACAAAATAGGTATATTGAGTAAGTCTCTAAAAAACCACAATTAAACATAGAAAAAACTAATATCAATCATAAATCTCAGAAAAATCAAGCTTTAACTTTAGATTAAAGCCCAAATCACAAGCATAAAAACCTTATCGCTAGTTTTCACCTTCACGATTCTTTATATTTTGTGAATCTTGTAAATATTGTGATGAGTTTCTCTTAGTTTTTGCAGCGAACGTGTCGTTTTGAACGGTTTCGTCGAAATACCGCGTGAGAGCGTTTGGGGCTAGGGTTTCTTTCTTCGTGCATTTCATAGAAATGCCACGTGAGGGAAGATGCCTGCCTTTTGTTATTAAGGGTATTTTCACTATTTCACTATTTTTGTTAGGTTTTCATGTTGGACTATAACAAAATTCAGCCATTTGTGCAATTTACTATTTTTTAGGTCATTCTCTACTTTATTTTTCTATAGTGGGCTAGTTCTCTAATTGAGCCATGATTCTATGAAGCTAAAGCCGAGATGATGGAAGTAAGCTAGACTTTCAAACCTTGCTTTAACAAAAGGGAAAATTAGGGAAATAAGTTAGTTGAAGTTTTCCTTTTGTATAATGTCTCTTATTTTTTTTATTTTGCAGATATGGCTGATTTTGAAGAGAGATAATTTAGTTAGTTAGGATTTTCTATCTTAATTTACATATATGTCCTTATTATAACTTATTGTTTCTTTTAGGTTTATCGTTTTAGTTTTTGTTTTCCTGTAGCTCCTCCTTCGCACCTGCCAGCGCAGGCTTCCATTGTATAGCAGAATTTGAGCTTCGCTAATTTCAGTTTTTCATCTTCTTCTCCATTCATTATTTTTGAAAGATCTGTATCATAAATAGCAGGGTTTTTTGGGGTTGATTTTGGTTTTTATACTCGGCAAGATTGTTTGATTTCACAATTGTACATTGGGTAAATCTGGAGGATCAACTTTTAATTTTGTAGAGATCATCGTAGATTCTGATGTTGATTGATATCTTAATTTTATGAATAATGAGAAATGGAGAAATTATCCATTAATTGTTACATCCCGCATTGGTAATAAGAAATGTGTTGTAGTTGTTAGTGGTGGCTTATCGTCATAAGAGTTGGGTTTTTATCTCAAATGATTGTTCATGATAACCCTTCTGAACCATTTTTATCGATAAAGTAAATACGGATAAGTTACCTATTTGCTTTGATATACAAGAGAATTCATTTTTCTGCTCAAAATATGAATTGAAAAAGGCTATGCACTTGATACCTTTGAACCACAATTTTTGATTTGTGACTAGCAAGTCTACCGTGAAAGGTATGTAGTTTGGTGTATTGTCAAGATTTGTCAGTGGTTTGTACGTGCTTCACGTTATAGAGGTGATGAAATTTGGTGTGTTAGAAAGTATGTAAATGAGAACACTTGTTCAATTGACATTGTTCAAGGTGTTCATTGTCAAACCACTTCAACAATTGTTAGTGAGTCTACAAAGGATTAGTATATGTGTGGAGTTGGTGATTGCACACAACATAAGGACATTATTCATCATATGTGTGTGAAGCATGACATTAATATAAGTTAGTATAAAACTTGGAAGGCCAAGAATGGAGCTCTTGATATGATTTGTGGTTCTCTGAAGGAGTTTTATGCAATATTATCTTTCTATTGCTTTCACTTGCAGAAGAGTTATCATAGTATGGTAACTTGTAAATTACTTTGTGTATATATTTATTTACTATTATTATTCATTGTATTATTAAAAATTAGTTTATTTGTTTAGTAAATATTTTTCTTATGTTTTAGGTCTGTCACACATTTCCATACTAATCATGATGGTAGCATAAATTTTTTTGTGGCGTTGGGGCTTTCTTTAAGTGGTAGTCATCATTGTAGACCGGTTATAGGTGTTGATGGGACATTTTTTATGAATAAGTATCATGGTACACTTCTGATTTCTTCGATGCTTGATGGTAGTGACCAAATTTTTTCATTAACTTTTGTGATTGTTGATTCGGACAATGATTTGGCTTGGGATTGATTTATAGAGAAGTTGAGTTGTGCCATTGAATATCGTGAAAAGTTGATAATTATTTCTGATTGTCATAACAACATCCCAAAGG
Organism: Datisca glomerata; assembly: GCA_003255025.1. NCBI lineage: Eukaryota > Viridiplantae > Streptophyta > Magnoliopsida > Cucurbitales > Datiscaceae > Datisca > Datisca glomerata. The sequence continues at coordinate 491,875 of QANY01000665.1, forward strand.
CCGCTGCAAAGTATTTTCTGGATGCTCATCATGGTTATTGCATACAGCATTTAATAATAATGTGATGACGATATATAAAAGTTCAAGCTTGATAGTTTATTTTATAAATGTATGAGAGCATATAGGACTGTAGATTTTGAGTTGCATATGTGTTGTTTAGATGTCATTGTTCCTTCTATATGGTCTTACTTGGGTGGAGTTAGGTATGAGAAATGGGCTCTGCCTACTTTGTTAGACGTCGATATAATGTGTTGATTTTAAACCTTGTGGAGACATTAAATTTTATTCTAAAGGATGCTAGATCATTGCATGTTGCTTGTCTTATTTGAGTATATATGAAAAAAGTTGCAGTTATGATTTTATGATCGAAGGACAGTTGCTAGTTGTATGTTTACATATTTGATGAAGGAAGTAGAGAAAGATCTACGTGCTCAATTTGAGATTGCTCGTACTATGGATGTGAGATTTCTTATGTGTATGTTTCATTTTCTTATTCATTATTGTTTTCATATTTAATTATTTTCATTCATTATTTAGTATTAATTTTATTTCATCTCTGTAGGTTTACATTGTTGATGTTAATACATATCAAGTTATTGATGTTGAATATGTTGCCAACATTACAAATATGTGTTACAATTGTAATATGTGGTAGCTAGCTCTACTACCACGTTCTCATGCGTGTGCAGCACTTACAAGGAGGAACTTATCACCATATCCATACACATTTAAGTACTATATGAAGAGAGCTTGAAGGTACGTATGCATCATTTATTTATCCCGTTGGCAACGAATCTGATTGCTTAGTTCCTAATGATGTCAAAGATCAAATGATTTTACCTCCACGTGTGAGACGTTCTTCAGGTAGGCCAAAGAAGAAAAGGTACTTATCTTTCAGTGATAAGATACCTAAAAATATATGTAGTATTTGTGGTGTTTTGGGTCATAATAATAAGACTTGTAAGAATCCCGTTATAGATAGTGAATGAGATACTTCGAAGAAGAAACACTTGACTCGATTTGGGTTGATGGTTATGTTTTTAGTTTTATGAATATTGTTTATATTCTCAGACTCATAGTGTATGTAAATATGCTTATGGCATTATATATTTGCCCATAGTAAATAACATTTACTCACTTGTATACTTTACCAAAACATACTATTTCAAGGTATTGGTTATATATCCATAGTATATTAACAATTTCTTACCTATCTATACTTTATCAACAGTCTATTTCAAGGAATTAGATATATAGCTATAGTATATTAACATTTACTCACATGTATATACACTAATCAAAATAGACTATTTCAAGGTAGATCATAGGATACCCATAGTTTAACATTTTCTCACCTTTCTATATCAACATTCTATTTCAAGGATTTCGATATGTATACCCATAGTAGATTATTTATCTACTCACTTGTATATACACTAATCAAAACAGACTATTTCAAGGTAATGTACATATACTTATAGTACATTAATATGTACTCACCTGTGTATACACTAATAAAACAATATTTAGCAAATGAATTTTCATATATTTTAAACTAATCAATATCAAATCCCATCAAAACTTTCAAAATTAGTGAACTATTTAATCCTAATGTTATAAAAAAAATACCACCATCCATGTGTTCCAACAGAAATTCAACAAGTTTAATATCTTAATAATAACTATCCAGCCATTTTAAGACAATTTCATCATTCAACATTCAGAATGGATTGAGAAAATGAGTCAAAGGTAGGTATGTCGGATTCATGTGGTGGAACTGCTGGCTGTACTGTTGGCTTTTCTAGAGTTGTTGGTTGTTCATTCTACACCGTTAGCTGCTCTTTTTGTTCGTTAGCGCTATGACTTCTTTATGTAGTCACTACTATCTTAACAAGGTGTCTTCTTTTCTTGTTGTCTTGCATTATGTATATGTGAACATTAGTATTGTACATAACAGTCACTAAATTTATATGTTGCATTTACAATTACATGCATGGGACACTCTTCAGTTGTAGTAAAAGGCTGATCAACATCCTATAAATATTGTTAACAATATATTATTATAAACCCAAAGTTGATAATTATACATTTATAGTGCAGTATTGTTTTCACATTTTGTTCTTACCTTGTTGTTACAACTCTTTGTATTTGCAGCATCTTTTTGTCCAGCATCTGATAGTGTTGTTGTATTTACAACTCTTTGTGTTTTCAGCATCTTTTTGTCCAGCATCTTTGTTTCCAGCAACACTATCAGCATTCACAGGTATATCATTAATGTTGATGCTTCCTCCAACATCATCATTATTAGCTCCATCAACAACAACATTAACCTTTCATTCATGCCAATGCAACACACATTAGCATGCAGAAATCATGCATATAGAATGAAATCAGTAATACAGTCCAATGATTATTTTAAGTTTAAATAAGGAACTTAATATACTGTAATGAAGAATGAAAATCGGTAATTATGCACGTAAAATGAAATATATTGTGATTTCTAGAGACGGAAAATCAGTATCATGCGTATATAATGTAACATACTGTGATTTCTGAATATTAGTTTTAGAAATCTACCAACGAAAATCAGTTACTTAGTTGAGTTTACATGCCTACAGAAATTCAAACACATTACTCGATCGAATTGAAAAAAAATTACGATGAATGAGAAAAAAAATTACGGTGAATGGAATGATAAATATATAATCAATGGAGGTTTGTGATTTTGATGTTGACAGTCGTAGAAGAAGACTCAGTTAGTCGTAAAAACTAGCAAATATACCAGTATATACGAAAACTAAATATAAATTTTTGACTTACAATCGTGATTTTTCTGATTGGTTTGGTGCTTAGATGAAGCTTCGCGATGCTCTTATTCAATGGAGGTTTACGATGGAGATTTTTCGACGCTACAATTTTGCAGCGAACAAGTGGTTTCTTAGGTTTTTCTCGCGTTGCCGCTCTAGAGGCTAGGGTTCCTTCTCGCATAAATGATACGTGAGGGGGACCATGGGTGTCTTTTGTTAGTGAGAGTATTTTCGTCAGTTCACTATTTTTATTAGATTTTAATGTTGAGTCACTATAAAATTCGATCATTTATGTAATTTATTAATTTTTGGGACATTCTCTTTTTTATTTTCTTATAGTGAGTTAGTTTCCTAGTTTAGCCATAACAAAATCCTTTTTTTCCATTTATATTCTTCTTGACTGGAGATTGCTATTATTAATTTATAATAGCTCTAGTTCCATTGTACAATTAGACGTCATGCTATGGAATCATGTTCAAAATTATCATTTATAAACAAAATCAGTGAATTTAGGAATCTTAATAAAAAATTACTTTTAATCGTACTCAATTAAAATTAATACTGTTTAGACTATTTTTCAATTCTAATATTAATTTTGTTCACAACTTTTGAAAAAAAAACACTTTTCTAAGAAAAATTTAATGTAGCAAATTTTATTAATTTTAATAGTTTTTTTATTTAATTACTTACTAATTTATCATTTTTACTTTTTTAATGTAAATATATAATCATCCATATTTTTTCTCTCCATATATTTATAACCATTAAATATTTCTTTCTCTCTCTCCCTCTCTCTCAATTAATATTAGTTGAATATATTTCTATCTTTATTTATATTCATTAAATATCTCTCTCCCAGAATTCTCTCCCTATATCTGTCTCTCTACCTCTCCCGATATATATATATATATATGTGTGTGTGTGTTTATAAAGAGAGAGATATTTGTAGAGAAAGATATTTTAGGAGAGAGAAAATGCTTCTAGTAGGTATGTGTGTGTGTATATTAAGGAAGCATAAAATATGATTATATCTGATGTTTATGAAACTTATTGTCTATTCTAGTATTAATTTTTTAAAGTATAACTATTTGTGTATAAAGCTATATTCCAATTCTTATTCTTTGGGCCATTTTAGAAGTCGGAAAGCCCATTAAAGGTTGCTGGAAGCTTGAAAGAGGACCAGATACTTGATCTACTAAGACACCCATTATGATCATTACTGAGTTTTCCCTACTTTTTCCTTTTAGTAATTTTACGTTGATTAAGTTATTGACTGAATTTTAAGTATTTAAGTGATGTGTAATTTATTTACAGATAAAATTATTAAATTATTTTAATGAGTAATAAAATATTTTATTATGAATGATTGATACATCATTTGATCAATAACTTAATCATGATAGACTCTCTCCTTTTTTTAATAAAATATTTTATTATGAATAAGTGATACATTATTTAATCAATAACTTAATGAGGGTAGACTCTCTCCTTGTTTTTCAAAATTCTATCAAATGTCTTAAAAAAGGATAAATGTTACATGTGGGGAGGGGTGGAGTTGTGGGGACTTAAATTCTTTTTCTAAAAGTATAGGTTGAGGACTGAGGAGTTTAAATCACTATCAATATATTATGAATAAATGGGCACATAACATGCGCTTTAATGTGAATCTAATTTGATCCTCTTAAAAAAAACAAAGTATTTGCTTGTGAATAATCAACTAGCTTCAACTTATCCATGAAATGAAACACATTACAAATAAATGATACATACTAATTTCATGTAAATTTGACTATGTTGCGTTCAAAAACTAATATTTCTCAGGATGTTATTCTAATTGTTTACTATGACTTTGAAACCCGATTTCAAGTGTGTCCCACAATTTTGACCGGAATGAATTCATTTGACTGTATGAAATGAGATTCTTAATAAAAATGTGGTAATATAATTCTATATTTCTGATTTATTTTGGAATGGATTATGAAAAATGTTTATTATGTGCTCAAAATATTTATGTAACCAATCCTCAAATTTTTACTTATTTTTCTTGCAAGATATTTTAGTAATATCATATGTTTTATTTTAATTCATTAATTTAATAAACATAAATAATCATTTGATTCTTAATTTTAATTTTTAATAGTTAATAAATACATTAATCTAATGTTAGATTTTAACTCCTAATCATTTTATTGTTCATCCGATTCTTAGAAAAAAAATATTCGAAACTTATCTTATTTCAAAATGTAAATAAAGGTACAATAAGAGAGTGGTAAATGATCACATGTCTGCCACGAGATGCAGTGCATGCTGATTTCTGATCCGAACCGCCCATTTTATAGACGGTGGCCCAATCATATTATGCCTTTCACGTTCTAAGGCGTGATCCTGGCTGTTGGATAAAAAGAAGGAACAGACAAAGTCTACATGTCAAGGACATATAGCTCATTCCTATCCTCTCCCTATGTTTTCTTCTTTATAGCAAAAAGGAAAGGAGCTGCACCACGTGCTTAACCACGAGCCTTTAATGGTGTGTTTATATCTTTGTTAATTAAATACAAATAATTCAGTTAATGATTATTTAAAATTTATCTTTGTTAAAAATATGTGTATATGCTTTATACTATATTAATGTATCGAAGCATTTTTATGAAACATTTACATGTGTGTTTTTGGGAGAAGCATTTTTAACTACCAAAATATGTGTGAAACAAAATACTTATAAAAAGTGAGCTCAAATTGTATTTTCACGTATATCAAAATGTTTTCAAATAAAATCACTCTAAAATCACCCTAATAGTATGACACTTCATATATGATCTAAACGGTCAGATTGATCCTTCTGTTTTCCTTAAATTTTATCAAAATTTAGATAAAAAGACACATGAACATCTGTCTCTAACATTTGTAAAACTACTCTCGTCGAGCTATTTCATTTGTCGTACCTAAAATACACTTTAGTTTATGCAATTATTTTTTTTTCTTTTTATGAAGGCCTTACATAGATCGCCTCTTATCTCGTTGAACATGAGGTGATTATATTTCATCTCATCTTAACTGTCCGTTCAGAAAATAGATGATCTAATTCTGATCGAGTTAAAAGATAAAATTAAGAAATTGATCATTACATGCAATTACACTGCTACGTGATCAGTAGATCTAAATCGTGCAGATATTAAGCAACAACTCAAATCTACTAAACATCACTCACTGTTAAGATTCTCCATAGAAGGTGATCTCATACATTGCATATAAACTACTTGATGCAAATTAGTTAAGAGTCGAGAATAACATGAATCAACCTTAAGGTTGAAATTTGCATGACTTATCAACACGATGTTGTAATGTCTCAATTAGGAGCATGTGTAAAGTTGCATGTATGATATACAACTTGACTGAAGAATTTGATAACATGTTAGTGAAGACTCTTAATCTACTATAATAATCCAATAAATTAAACTTCTATGTTCTCTAAAGCACATAGGATAATTTGTGAGATATTGGTTGTCCAAAATGTAATAGACCGTTAGGTATCTCCAACGGTAGAGAATATGAATCCTCTTGTTGATCCAAATGATAGAGAATATGAATTCATAAATAATTGGTATATAAATTTTTGGAATACTGAAAAACACAATATTTTCTATTGGTTTACTGATATATGACCTAGTATCTATTATTTTATTTACACTTAGAACAGAGAAAACGTGTGCTCTTAAATTTTGAAAAAGATGCATATGTGTTATAAAATGATATGAAAAACTACTTAGTGTTAATAAGCCTCAAGATCTTGATTCCAGAACCAACCCGATCATGTTGAGACCATACAGTCCTAGTACAAAAATTTGTGATTTTCCCCTATCATGAACCCGTTTGCGTCGGGATTGAGACTGAAATTTTTTAGCAGGCCTGAGATTTTATCCCGCTCAAACCCATTCTAGTTGTTTTGTCCCGGAAGCTCGTTCCGTAGTCCTGAGCTCAAATGAGTAGGACCCAGGTAGAACGTACTTAACATGTAGTGATATAAATATTTCTCAATAATTTTCGATAAAACTCAATGTTTTTAAATGATCTACTCATATTAATTAATATTAAGATTCATTTCCTTCCTAATATTAAGGTTCACGATATAAAGATTTAAAAGCTAACATTCATAAATTAATATAAAAAGTTCCATGCAATTAGGAGTGCACTGTTTAGTCTGGTCGGTTAATAGTTTATTTTTTTAATTGAACCAATTTTATCACTTATCAATGGCCCAAACCGAATTGATTATAATCCGTTCAGTTCAGTTAGTTGTAGTCAACTGTTGATATACACAAATATACTTAGATACAAATTTTTCACACTTTCCTGTTCAAATATAGATTTTTTTCGCACTTCCATATATATTCTCCGAACAAAATCAAGTTCCATCAAATTATAAAAAATCTTCAAGTTTCAATCTCTAACACTAGCATTTAAAACGTAATTAAAATGATAATAAACTCTTAAAACGGTTACAATTTGGCTTGTGGGAGAGTGACTCGTCTGAGTGGAATGGTAGGCGGCAGTGCTTGTACGCAGAGAACTAGATGGCAGTGGGCGTGTGGATGAGTGACTTGTTGAGGGGATGAGAGGAGGGAGAAGTGATCGGTGAACAGAGAATGAACTTATTACTGTTTTAAAAACAAGTGAACCAAACTGAAAGTTTAGTTACTTGTTTTTCCTGAACCAAAAAACTACTACAGAAAATAATTGACCGAACATGGGAACTATTGTTTGATTTGATTCAGTTTATTCGGTTCAATTTTATGAACACTACATGCAACAATTTCACAACAATATACATTGTTGCAAGATACTATTTAGTGTTGCAGTTTTACATTACTGAACAATATTTTTTGTCCCATCCCGAGACTCACTCCTAAGCTCGGGTCCTTTGAATGGGAAGAGATGAGAATTTTTGCCTAATGCATAATAGTTCGGTCTAGTTGCTCAGTCAACGTTCCGTTGAAAAGGGACGGGATGGGGACCGGCTCTCAAAATGTTGATGATACTTATTGCATGTTTACTAAATTTTGGATTAAGGATTTAGATTTTGGATTTATAATATTGTGTTTATCATGAATTTAAATATTTGAATCAGATGATTTAGATTATGTTATTTTAAGTAAGTTTAATAATATTTTTCACTTAAAAATGTTCACTTTTTTACAATATTTAGAGACCATGGTCAGGGTTTAGGTCAGGGGTCGGGATCTAGGGGTCAGGGTCTTGATCGGGGCCAGGTCAAGGTCAGGATTGGGATCGGGGTCGGGATCCGGGTCTGGGGCCAAGTCAAGGTTGGGATTGGGATTGGGACGGAGATCTGGGGTCTCGGGTCTAGGGACGGGGTCCGGGTCCGGGTCCGAGGTCGGTTGGATCGAAAGAAACAAGTATTTTCACCCACGAATATTTTTGTCATCTCTATTTTAAGAGGGTAAAATGACACTATAATTAAATAATTTTAAAATACGTATTTTTTACTTTTAACATTAAAAACGATAAATTCATAAACATATAAATTACAAATCCAATTAGATTATAAGTCTCAGATAAATTTTTTAATTCAAAATTTAATAAAATAAATTTAGATTACAAATTCAAATCATTAGAATTTATAATCTACCAAATGAAAGCGCCAATTGTGTGTTGAGTTCTCCAAAAGGTCTAGAAATGTTATCTATGGTAGTCTGTTGCATCCCTCGCAATCCAACGGTCTCGTTAACATCCTTAACCACCATCGTTAATATTTAATGGGTAATGAATTAATGACACGATTTAAATTACATAATTCTTGAACCATCTTTTTCAATTTTACAAAGAAAAGAAAAGCTTCCCCGACAATTATAAGGCCCATCTGGTTATCATCTCTTTCCCTGTTTGTCTTTTCCGGCTACCATTTTGCAATTTTAAATCTTAGAGCTATGTTGAAGAAGGAAAATCTGCAGTCTCAGAAGAAAATCTTCATCATAGGTAAAAGAGGGAAGCAGAACAGAGATTTTTCCAAACACAGTGGGTGACTAACCATTTCTGGTAAAAAATGATTTCAAGCTACAAGTAGGCATCTGTTGGATTCATAGGAGATCATAGGCAACCGTTAGAATCATTTGTATATATACATCATCACTCATTGTAAACAAATATAATTTTTCCTTCAATAACAGATCAGAACCAGAAAGGTTCATCATCTCTGAAGCTCATCACTTTCCAAAGATCAGAACCAACAGGTTCATCATTTCTACATGGTATCAAAGCAGTGATTCTGAGAACCAACACAAATGGCAGAACCATCAACCTCCGGCCAGCTTCACCACCATGACACCAACCCCAGACTAACCTCCATCCTGCTCACTGGCCACAACTATATACCGTGGGCCAGGGCGGCTCGAGTGAGCCTGAAAGGAAGGGGCAGACTGGGCTTCGTGGATGGCAGTAAGCCAAGACCGGACCGAAACTCAGAAGAATGGGACATCATGGACAGCCAGGTAATGACCTGGATAACAAACTCAATAGACCCAAAACTCAGTGAAATTTTTTGTTTTTGTGAAACAGGACAGGAACTCTGGGAAGAAATCCGGAGCAACTATTGTGAACAAAACAATTTTGCACAAGTCTTTGAACTTAAACGAGAGATCTCCCAAGCAAAACAGGGGGACAGATCAGTACCGGAGCTAACCGGGTTTTTAAAATCGAAGTTCAAAGAACTTGAAACCTTGAGACCGATGACCACTGACCTGAAGGAACTCCAAGAACGGGCTGAGCAAGATATGGTTTACCACTTCTTGACGGCTCTCGACTCAAGCTACGAAGCATTCCGAGCTCAGATCTTGATGTCGACAGAAAAGCCAACTTTTGCCACCGTCTCAGCCATAGTTCAAAGAGAAGAAACCAGGCGACGAGTCATGAGTACCAGAGATGAAAAGGGGGAAGCACTAGCCATGGCGACCCGCGGCTTCCTCCGAAACCCTAACCCTAAGGAAGGGGGAAGACACCGCGGACAACCAGGCGAGCAGGTGAGATGCAGCCACTGCCGAAAGGAAGGACACACCCATGATCGGTGCTGGAATCTGCACCCTCACCTCCGACAGAACCAGAGAAAGTTCCAGAACGAGCGAGGGAGCTGCGCGAAGAGTGACGAGCGAGGAGGCTCCGCGAAACGCTCACCCTTTTATACCGAGGGTTTTATTGGCGCGGGTCACGGGTCAGGACCCGACCCAGACCGCAGGGCAAATAATATACATGGACCCGGTTCGGGCAGTGGGTACCGACCCGACCAAATGGAAGAAATAGACCGATCCGGATCCATTAGGGCAGACCTGTCCCCAGACAACAACGCACAGATGGCTGCACTGCTCAAACAATTCGGAGAATTTTTACGCGATACCCCAGGTTCATCTAATTGCAATACTGTCAATTATTTTTCTAAATCTGCAAACTTTTGTCACAACTTAGAACACTGGATAATAGACTCTGGTGCCTCTGACCACATGACTTATAACACAAAAAATCTACACAGTCTCACTAAATTAGAAAAACCACAACACGTGACGGTAGCCAATGGAAATAAAGTTCCAATTTTTGGCACAGGGTCAACCACACTCTTCACAAAAACCATTAACAACGTACTTTGTCTCCCCAATTTTAACTCCAATCTCCTATCCGTCAGTAAAATAACCAAAGACCTGAACTGCAATGTTACATTTTCACCTGACAAAGTAATTTTTCAGGATCGGGTCACCGGGAGGAAGATTGGTGAAGGGAAATTTAGAAACGGTCTGTACTACTTAGAAGATACCGACAAAACATGTCTGGCCACCTCCAGTACAGTACAAAAGGACAAATTACTTCATTGGAGATTCGGTCATCCCTCTGACAAAATCCTAAACAAATTACTTGGTTGTAATTCAGACTCTAGCAGTTGCTCAGTCTGCAAACTCTCAAAACAAACCAGGTTACCTTTTCCACTATCTAGTAGTACGACAAAACGATGTTTTGAATTAATCCATTCTGATGTTTGGGGGCCTGCCCCAGTTGACTCGTATAATAAATTCAAATATTTTGTTACCTTTATTGATGATTTCTCTCGCACCACCTGGTTATATCTTTTAAAATCAAAAAGTGAAGTCTTCAGTCGTTTTCAAGAATTCAATAAGTTAGTCGAAACTCAATTTGAAACAACCATAAAAATCTTTAGGTCTGACAATGGAACCGAATATACTAACAACACCTTTTTTGAGTTCTTTAAACAAAACGGTATACGACATCAAACCACCTGTATCCACACCCCACAACAAAATGGTGTCTCAGAACGCAAAAACCGACACCTTCTTGAAATGACTAGGGCTCTCCTCCTCCAAAATAACGTACCCAAACGGTACTGGTCAGACGCAATACTTACAGCAACATACCTTATCAATCGATTACCCAGCGTAAAATTGCATCTGAAAAGCCCTATAGAAATTCTCAAGGGTAGGAAAATTAATCTTGATCACATACGAGTCTTTGGATGTACATGCTACGTACACATTCCAAAAATTGATAAATTGGACAAAACCGCAGTCAAAACCCTATTCTTGGGGTATTCCGCTGAAAAAAAGGGGTATAAATGCTACGACCCAACAAACCATAAACTCTACATCTCACGCGATGTACAATTCTTAGAACTAGAATCCTATTACCCAAAGGACTCCGACAACCATAACCACCACAAAACACTTCCGCTACCTAACAGTATTATTTCCTCCGATATCATAAGACAGGAACAGGATAACACATCAACCACGCCTGAGACAACTACCTCAGGGGGAGCAACTGATGAGGCAGTTGTCACTGATGAAGCAGTAATCGTAAGAAGATCAACAAGGCAAACTCATCCCCCAGCAAGATTAAAAGACTACGTGTCTCATCAGGTTTTATACCCTATCCAAAATTTCCTATCTTATGATAAAATCTCTAACAAACACAGGGCATACTTGGGAAAAATTGATGAAACAGATGAGCCAAAGACCTATCAAGAAGCCCAACTCGACCCTAAATGGAGAAAGGCGATGAATGAAGAACTCCTAGCCTTGGAAAAGAATGAGACTTGGGACATAATCCCACTACCCAGCGGGAAGAAACCCGTAGGATGTAAATGGGTCTACAAGACCAAATACAACAGCAACGGCACTATCGAGAGATACAAAGCCCGACTAGTTGCCAAAGGCTTTACTCAGACATATGGAGTAGATTACCAGGAGACGTTCGCTCCAGTAGCAAAAATGAACACAATCCGAGTGCTACTATCCGTTGCCACAAACCTCAACTGGGAACTATATCAAATGGATGTAAAAAACGCATTTCTCCAAGGAAATCTGGAAGAAGAAGTATATATGTCCCTACCTCCAGGACACGAGAAAGCAACACACCCATCTCTGGTATGTAGATTAAAGAAGGCTATCTACGGCCTGAAACAGTCACCAAGGGCATGGTATGGAAAATTAAGCCTGTCTCTTTTAAAGATTAACTTCGTCAAAAGCACGGCTGACTCATCTATGTTTGTCAAACACACGAACAACTCCACCACCATCGTTTTAGTCTACGTAGATGACATTATCATCACCGGAAATAACCACAATGAAATATGGAGTGTTCAAGAATTTCTAAAGGGAGAGTTCGATATTAAAGATCTAGGAAAACTAAAGTACTTCCTAGGGATAGAAATAGCTCACTCGAAGAAGGGATTGTTTCTATCTCAAAGAAAATATATCTTAGACTTGTTAAAAGAAACAGGCATGATAGGGGCAAAACCTGCTAGCACACCAATGGAAACCAACATGAAAATAGGACTGAATGATAGCAAACCAATAACTGATATAGGCCAATATCAGAGATTAGTAGAAAAACTTATTTATCTAACGGTCACAAGACTAGATATCACTTTTGCAGTTAGCGTTATCAGTCAATTCATGCATGCACCCTGGACAAATCATCAGGCAGCCGTAGAAAGGATACTCAGATACCTTAAAGGAACTCCCTGCCAAGGGATATGGATGAAGAAAACCGGGGCAAACTTCGTTGCTGGATACACTGACGCTGACTGGGCAGGTAGTTACGACATAAAATCTACAACTGGTTTTTGTGTCTTTGTAGGTGGGAACCTAGTGACCTGGAAGAGCAAGAAATAAACTGTTGTAGCAAGGTCAAGTGCGGAGGCAGAATACAGAGCCATGGCCTCCACTGCTAGCGAACTCACATGGATTAGACATCTCCTTCAAGACATGAAGGTTGAGATAAAAAAAACCGATAGAGATGCACTGTGACAACCAAGCAGCACGTCATATTGCAATGAACCCCGTTTTTCATGAGAGAACCAAACATATTGAAGTGGACTGTCATTTCATTAGAGAGAAAGTACAGTCTGGAGAAATCACCATTCCCTTTGTACGTAGTGAAGACCAGCTAGCCGACATCTTCACCAAATCCCTTGATAAAAATAACCTCCAAAGAATACTTGACAAGTTAGGTTCGATCAACCTATACGAACCCAACTTGAGGGGGGGTGTTGAAGAAGGAAAAGCTGCAGCCTCAGAAGAAAATTTTCATCATAGGTAAAAGAGAGAAGCAGAACAGAGACTTTCCCAAACACAGCGGGTGTCTAACCATTTCTGGTAAAAAACGATTTCAGGCTACAAGTAGGCATCTGTTGGATTCATAGGAGATCATAGGCAACCGTTAGAATCATTTGTATATATACATCATCCCTCATTGTAAACAAATATAATTTTTCCTTCAATAACAGATCAGAACCAGAAATGTTCATCATCTCTGAAGCTCATCACTTTTCAAAGATCACAACCAACAGGTTTATCATTTCTACAAGCTACCACTTGGTAATTCTAAAGCTCATTATCAAACTCTTCACAGTTGAGGATCCAACAAGAAATGCTATTTATCTTTATTCGTGACTGTCAAATCTGGAACAATCCGTCACCATCACCTACACAATTTTTTCAAAATGAGATAAAAACTTTTAAATTTTTTTATTTTATAAATATATATGAACCGTCCATTATTTTAATAGAAAACATAATTGTAACATATATACTCTCTTATTTAATTTAGATAACCTTCAAAATATCCAATTCAGGTCCGGAGGAAAAAGGTGCTGACTCATAAGTCCTCCGTGACGAGACGACAAAATAATATCTGAAATTCTCTCTTTTTCCACAGAACATATGGTTATATATTGGAAACTTTACACAGAATAGTTAATTACTATATAAATTATAATTAATCAAAAGGACAGTAATCTCTCTTATATCACACCCTACCCTGTCGGTCGGTACACTCATATACCACTCTCGCTCTCACTCGAATTTTGTTTCTCTAATGGCTGCCTTTTTTTCCATTTCTCTTCTGTTCCTCCTCTTCCTTTTACCTGGAAGTTTGTCACTTTCCACTGCTCAGACACTGAAGACCTTCATCTTACGTGTTGACCGTCACTCCAAGCCGTCCATCTTCCCGACCCACTACCACTGGTACACTTCCGAGTTCGCTAAGCCACCCCAAATCCTCCATCTTTATGACACTGTTTTCCATGGATTCTCTGCAACTCTCACCTCTGAACAAGTTGCCTCGATTCGTGAACACCCTTCAGTGCTTGCCGTCTTCGAGGACCGTCGCCGTTCGCTCCATACCACTCGGTCCCCCCAGTTCCTTGGTCTCCGAAACCAGCGAGGTCTCTGGTCCGAATCTGATTATGGCTCTGACGTGATTATCGGGGTCTTTGATACTGGCATTTGGCCGGAACGCCGAAGCTTTTCCGATGTGAATCTCGGTCCGGTTCCTAGGCGATGGAAAGGGGTTTGCCAAACCGGGGTTAGATTCACGGCCCGAAACTGTAACCGGAAAATAGTTGGTGCGAGATTTTTCTCCAAGGGTCACGAGGCATCGTCAAATGCAGGCGGTCCAATAATCGGAATCAACGAAACGGTTGAGTACCGATCACCGAGAGATGCAGACGGCCATGGTACCCACACGGCGTCTACTGCGGCTGGACGGTATGCGTTCCAAGCAAGTATGGAGGGTTATGCTTCTGGAATTGCGAAGGGTGTGGCTCCGAAAGCCCGTTTAGCGGTTTACAAGGTTTGCTGGAAAAATTCAGGCTGTTTCGATTCCGATATTCTTGCGGCGTTCGACGCAGCGGTTAGTGATGGTGTTGATGTTATATCAATCTCAATTGGAGGCGGCGATGGCATTTCTTCGCCTTATTATCTAGATCCAATCGCAATAGGAGCTTATGGCGCTGCTTCTAGGGGGGTTTTCGTATCGTCTTCTGCTGGAAACGATGGACCTAATGGAATGTCTGTGACAAACCTCGCCCCGTGGATCACGACGGTTGGAGCGGGCACGATAGACCGTAATTTCCCGGCAGTCATAATTCTTGGCGACGGACGCAAGTTCTATGGTGTATCTCTGTACGCCGGAGCACCATTGACTGGTAAAATGTATTCTCTGGTTTATCCGGGAAAAACAGGCGTGCTCTCTGCTTCACTCTGCATGGAGAATTCACTTGATCCTAACCTTGTGATTGGGAAGATTGTGATATGTGACCGGGGAAGTAGTCCCCGTGTGGCCAAAGGCTTGGTGGTGAAGAAAGCCGGAGGAGTTGGAATGATTCTGGCAAATGGAGTTTCCAGTGGCGAAGGGCTTGTTGGCGATGCTCATCTTCTTCCCGCTTGTGCAATAGGCTCTGACGAAGGCGATGCATTAAAGGCATATGTAACATCCTCTGCTAATCCAACAGCTACTATTGATTTTCAGGGCACTGTGATCGGAATCAAGCCAGCTCCGGTAGTTGCTTCGTTCTCTGGAAGAGGACCCAATGGACTAAACCCCGAGATTCTCAAACCTGACTTGATTGCACCAGGTGTCAACATTCTCGCCGCTTGGACCGACGCCGTTGGCCCAACTGGCTTAGATTCCGATCCACGAAAAACAGAGTTTAACATCCTCTCTGGAACTTCAATGGCTTGTCCTCACGTAAGTGGCGCAGCGGCTTTGCTGAAATCTGCGCACCCAGATTGGAGTCCAGCTGCAATAAGATCCGCACTGATGACAACAGGCACCATCACTGACAACAAAGGCCAGCCCATGACGGAGGAATCCACCGGAAAGCTATCTACCCCGTATGATTTTGGTGCCGGGCATGTGAATTTGGGTCTCGCTATGGATCCTGGACTAGTTTACGATATTACAAACAGTGATTATGTTAACTTTTTATGCGCAATTGGTTATGGGCCTAAGATAATTCAGGTAATTACGAAAACGCCGGCGATTTGCCCAGCTAGGAAGCCATTGCCGGAGAATCTCAACTACCCGTCAATTGCCGCGTTGTTTACTAGCTCAGGAGTAGGGGTCAAAAGCAAGTCATTCATTCGGACTGTTACTAATGTGGGTCTTCCGAGTTCTGTTTATCGGGCTAAAGTTGAAGCTCCGAAGGGGGTAACCATAACGGTGAAGCCAGCGAAACTGGTGTTCTCTCCGGCGGTGAAGAAACAGAGTTTTGTGGTGACGGTGTCAACGGACACCCGGAATCTGTTATTGGGTGATGCCGGAGCAGTGTTCGGTTCTGTTTCTTGGTTGGATGGGAAGCATGTGGTTCGGAGCCCCATTGTGGTAACTCAATTTGAACCTTTGTAAAAACCATGGAGGGCATTCGATCATGTCATTTTGATCGACAAAGGTGGTCACCAAGCGTAGAAATCGCTACGCAAAGTAGAGGTTTTAGCCTCTTCTTTTTTCTCTTCTTTCTGGGAAATGCTTGTTTTATTATGTTATTATTATTATCTTCCATGGAAGGATAATGGGTGTTCTGATAAACTATGGGAAAGAAGTGATTTTTCAGGATGGGTTCAGTGTGAAGCTTTTAGTTCGTTTCTTTTGAAGTCCTAAAATGTGATGTAATTATATATAGACGTGGAGATGTCTATATCAAATCTCAATATAGCAGCTTTGTATTGACATAGAAAATATATTTAGGTAGTTGGAGTAATTGTTACTTTGGTTGTTAATTTTCTTGGATAATTGGGATCAAGATCGCCTCGCCGGCTAGATTGAGCCAAACCTGATCAGTTCTAGAGAACAAGGGGTGATCTATTTTCAAGTTTTTTCTCAGTCACTGGCCGTAAATTAATGCTATGATGCTCAATTATTATCACGAGTTTCACCATTGACTTAAGAAAGGTTTTTTTACCGACCATCATGGTTATGGATGAAAGCTTGTTGAAAAATGGGTGTTGGGAGCCATCTGGATGTAGTTACTGTTAGCCATGTGATTCAGAGGTCAGGCACTGCTTCATTCATTAACACCCTAATAACCATAGTTAAGGTAATGAATATATATAACTTATTTCACTGCGCCAAGTAAATTAAAATCCACGAATTAAGAGTTTATATTATTATTCTTCTTCCTGATCTTTTTGGAATGATAAACCACGTGTTAGGGTTCCACTTGGAGACATTTTTCTTGTTGAACAGTATGTTGGTTTACTGGTAAAAAAGGAAAATTAGAATAGAATTTGGGAATCCAATTCCAAACATGGATAAAGACAATGGGAGCGAGTCAAAAAAGTAATAAATTGTGTTTTCAGCAGCCAAATCAAGGTTATTTCAATTAATTCGTAGGTTTGGTTTGAATCCCAAGTCAATATTCCCGTTGAAGTTTTATATTTGTTTTTTCATGGAGGTGAAAGCCTCCCTATTTTCATTTAGTTTGGCTAAATAACTAGCCGTTTGAAACCGTAGTCCTACTCCTGTTTTAACATTTAAGGGTAGGACTATCCTAGCATCCAACACCCCCAAACTTGAAGCTCACGCCGCTCCCCGCGAGTTCGACTAAGAGCTTTGGCACAAAATGACCCAATCCTAACAACCCACAAATTGTATCTTCTTCTTCTAATTAATACCTGCAACCACTGAGAAGGAAATTGCTTAGCGAAAACATTTCTTCAGTAGCAAATTGGACAGGTAAGAACAAATAACAACCACGTTTTCTATGAAAAATGTGGACGCACCCATCAAGTTTTCCAAACCTAGAAACCAAATCACAGTAGCAAAAAAAAAACATAACTTTGTTCGCCGCTAAGGCGTCTCTGTCCTGTTCACGTCTTTATTCTAGGGCGTCTTAGTTCCAGCCCTCAGCCTATTCAACCGGCGAGTTGAAGACAAAGTGTTGGGGTGTTTGGATGCTAGGATAGTCCTACCCCTAAATTTTATGACAACCTCATTTCATGTAGGCCGAAACGACGTCATTTTGTGTAATACTAAGGTTTAATTAACAACAGAGTCAAGTGTAAGATTTTAATTATGAGTTTCAGATAATTTAAGATTTAAATTGTAACATTTTAAAATTTAGGATTTAAAGTGTTTATCAGTGATTGTTAGAAGATGTAAAATATAATTTTCTCGTAATATTGAAAAGAATTATTCATGAAAAACAATTTAAAATTTCATACATGTTAAGACCTGATTGGTCCATGTTAGCAGTGATGAGAGTTCATCCTCACTTGATCGTATAATTTTTCTTTCCTTATTATGTAGGAAATTGTGCCACACTATATTTGAATTTTTTATGTTTACCCTATTTCATTTTTTGACATTATACGAGATATATCATTTTTGTTTGATTATTCTAAGTTTTGAGAAGGAAATTATATTTTGAATGAAAGAGGAAAACATAATTATCTCTTTTCATTCTATACAAGCATTAAAGATTACAGAATAATTTAAGAGAAAATGGAGAAGGAAAAAAAGAAGCTCAATCCTTTTTGGTCAAAAGAACGACTTTATGGTGAAATGCTTTGTTATCATCATCTTTAGTTTCGAATTGCCTTTAATATGAGGAAGGTAAATGGAGGACTTTGATTGTTTAAGAATGGTAGGACCAACATTATTTTTCCTCTTTTAACCCTAATAATATCTGCCCTCCCATCCATGACAACATCATGGAGTGGAGGACCCTCATCTTTAAGAAAAATATATTTAAGTCGGATCGTTAAATTTAATCTGAATGATTTGAACCGTCTAAATTTATATATTTAATTTGAATTATTCAGATTTGAGTGGATGGTTTAATATAACATCTCATAATAATGATAAAGAATTCAAATCTCATTTTTAGTTTAAAGACTGTATATGAGGGTTGACGGCTCGTAAAGCGCAACTCTTACAGCGTACCATTGAGTGTCACCGCTGAGGTACACCCCATGGGGTGCCGCCACTGAGGTGCACCCTTGAGGTGCCACCACTGAGGTACCCGTGGGGGTCGTCCTCATGGCAGCACCTTAGGGTGTCTCCCCCACGGTAGCACCATTGATGTCACCCGCATAGTAACACCATTGATGTCACCCTCATGGGTGTACCATGGAGGTGCCTGGATCACCCTCCATAATGTAAGTTGGAGACAACGATTACACGCTTTAGACAAGACACACCGATGTGGACTGGTAGGATTAGGGGCGACGCATCACAAACCACCAAGTTTTAATTATTCAAGTTTTGAGAAGGAACGTTCAGGAGGCTGTGGACTGGTAGGATTAGGCGCGATGTTACGTTGTATTGGACGGGGGGACATACCTCCTCGGTACGACCACTCTAGACATTGAGGATGTGCTACCCTCCCACCTTAGGGAGGGGTTTGGTTTGAGAGAACCTTTGTAGATGAGGCGTTGTTGGATGAACACCGTCGTCGCGCCTCACCGGCTAGGCGTGTTCTCCTTAGATCATGGTCATTACACAAAGACCCACGTGGCACTACCCGATTGGCTCATGTGTAATCCTCCTCTTACTCACCTAAGCATGATCAGTCAGCTTAGGTGGCGCAATTTGATTGGCGGGCTTGCAATTAATCAAAGGATTAGTTGCAATGGTTCCCCTCCTTTTGTTCACCTATAAAAGGAGGAATCCTCCTTCATTTGAGGGGATTGAAAATTTAGAGAGAGAAGCTCCCACTTTAGAGAGAGAAGCTCCAATGTCTAGAGTGAGAAACTCTCACTTCTAGAGAGAGAGAGCAAGCATTTGTCACCACCATTGAGTGTCTAGAGTGCTCCCCTTTCACCTCTCGGCATCCTCCCCGACTACTCCTGCACATCACCCACGTGAAACCCTTGTATCTACAAAGACTATAATATTTTTCTTATAGATGCTGACCTTTATATTAAGCGTAAATAAAAAAAATTGACATAATTATGTACTTCACACATTTTGTTTTATGACAAAGTTACAAATATTGAGAATTTGAGAATAAGTACTCAGAACACATAACATCATGAGTGTGAGTGTCAAAGCTCAACCATGATTATTAATTTATCTTGTCTTTTATCATTCAACCCACATTCATGACCTCATTATTTTATATGTAAATTGTTGAATAGAATAAAGTTTACTTATCATTCAAACGTTGTTATACATTAGACTTGTTTATTTTAAGGGATAAATTCAATACATACTCAGAAAATTTGAGTTATTGATAATTTACACTCATAACTTTAAAATGAGTAAATATTACTCTGTGAACTTTCAAAATAGGTAAAATTGATCATTTATGGTTCTACTCCGTCAAAATTTCCACAGGAAAAAAAGCACTGTAAAAGAGGCAAAGTTATATATGTCATGAATCAACCCCTGAATTCAGAAAAAAAGGAGACTAACTAACAGGAGACGAATTGAAAAAAATGAGTAATTCTGCTCATTTGACGATAACCTTTCATAGGTGCAAGTTGAATTTTAACTCTTATTTAAAGCAAGAAGCCATTGGAAAACATTATTAATTGATAAGCACAAAAGTCACCAACACTTCAAAAAACTACCAGCTTAAAGAAGCGCACATTTTTCTTATTGAAAAAGAGGAGCACATTTCACTCTATCAAAACCTTACCAAAACACAATGTAGATTCGATATGATCAAATATTAAAATAATAGATTAAGGTTAATACAAAAATTATAATTATCAATTAAGTGAACATTGATTTAGGTAGGAGACATGAGCTTAGATCAGAAGATTCCATAATCTAATTTATCAACTCCAGACGGACTTGTTCAATTAACAGTATCTCACCTACTAAAAGAGATTATGCTTCTAAATTAGCTTAAAATACAGTCACTAATTTGATATCAACAGTCACTAATTTTGGATTATTGTGACTTAAGTAGTGGTAAGCTTTTAAAGCAAATATTGCAGGCTTTTCTACGCAACCATTACTGAAGTACTGAGTGCACCTCTGCGGTGGAAACCACATCTCAGCTACATAATTTAAAGACCTTTTTTATCTTTTAAATTCTTTTTTTGGGTCATTAGTTATATTAATGATAGATTACTGAAATGTATACAACTGTAACATCCATATATATAATCAACATTTCTAGATAATAAAATAAAACAAAAGGGTGAAAGCCTCCAAAACCTCATGAATTTTGTGTCATTATCTCAAAATGACATTTTGTTGTTTCTTTTTAAAACGTCACCACGTGCGTAACACGTGATATTTTTTGGCAACACGTGAAAGGCGAAAATGCACCTATGCTCCCTAACTTTGTGTTCATTCCACTTTAGTCTCAAAATATTGAAAAATAATATTATTGTCCATGAATTTTCAAAACTTTATCCCTCAGGGTCATTTTTGGATACTTGAATGGAATCACACTTTTCTCAAGCATTCAGGACATAACGAGACCGAGGAGGAAATTAGCAAAGCCAACACGAGTCCTTAAGCTACGCTGGAGTGTAGGAATGGGCACCAATCCAGCCTACGAAGAAGACTACTCTCCTAGGCTTTTGTTGATTTCCTCCCCCGCCTCTTTGTGTCCTACATGCTTGAGAAAATAGAGTGTGGAGATAGCATGAAATTCCGTTTAAGATGCCAATAAAAGACCACATGAGATGACGTTTTAAAAGTTCAGGGATCAATGAATTTGTTTGGCAATCAAATGAGATTCTACTAATTCAGTCAGATTGAACTCTATTATATTGAACTTGTATATTTAATATTGTCGTGCGTTTAGTGTGGTATCATATAAAAATGAACAACATATAAGATATTTAGTACATATTGACTAACAATATTTAATATTGTCATGCATTTTGTGCTTGTATGTGAAGAAACATACAATCTAGAAAGGAAAGAGCAGAACGAAGGAAAGCAGAGAAGAAAGAAAGGAAAGAAGAAGAAGAGAAAGAAATCAAATGAAAATAATATTAACCTCGAACTAAGCAGAACCCCCTAGTTAAGAACAACAATAAACCTAAATAGAGTAAAACGGAGAAAGAGGGTAAAGACAAAAATACCCCTTAATAAATAACCCAACTCAAATAATTACTTAACATCCTCCCAAACTTATCTTGGGATCAAGGATAAGTTTGTCTCTAAGGAAGTTAAATTGTTTAATAGACAAAGGCTTAGTAAAGATATCTGCTAACTGAAATTGAGAAGGAACATCCTGGATTAAAAGATCCTTCTTTGTAACTATCGCACGAATAAAGTGATAATCGATCTTAACGTGTTTTGTACGAGCATGGAGAACCGGGTTAGAAGCTAAAGAGATCGCTGAAATATTATCACAATAGATAGTAGGGACATGTGACTGATAAATGTGAAAGTCTTTCAAAATCTGTCTGATCCAACTAAGCTCAACTGATGTGTTGGCTAAGGACTTGTATTATGCTTCAGTTGAAGACCTGACCACTGTGCCTTGCTTCTTAGCACTCCAAGAGACAGCATTGGAACCGAGAAAACCAATAAATCCTGAAGTAGATCTCCAGCCCAATCTGCGTTAGTAAAGGCCTGCAATTTAAGATTGCCAGATTTTATAATATGCCATATTTTAAAGTTTCAATAACATATCGAATAATACGTTTGACCGCAGCAAAGTGTGTCGTGGTGGGAGAATGCATATATTGACAAACGTGATTGACAACAAAGCTTAAATTAGGCCTGGTGAAAGTTAAATACTGAAGAGATCCAACAATACTCTTGTACAGAGTGACATCAGAGAAATGAGTGCTCACATGACTATAAAGTGGATTTTTAGTAGAGCAAGGTGTTTTACAAGGCTTAGCATTAAACATTCCAGCCTTAGTAAGTCTTTTGCATACTTATGTTGGTTAACAAAGATACCAGAAGAATCTCTAGTAATTTCTAGGCCTAAAAATATTTAAGATTGCCTAAATCAGTCATATCAAAGGCTTGTTTCAAATCATGAACGATATAATCTATGTGTTTAGCATCAGCCCCACTAATAATAATATCATCAGCATACAATAAAATATATGTAACAGAAGTAGAAGCCGCACACATAAACAAGAAATTATCAGCCTAAGAAGCACAAAAACCAAGAGAAAGGAGATGACTAGTAAATTTCTCAAACCAAGCTCTAGGAGCTTGTTTCAAACCATACAAAGATTTATGTAATTTACAGACATAATCAGGATGTTTAGAATCAATAAACCTTTGTGGTTGGCACATATATACTTCTTCAGACAAAGTACCATGTAAGAAAATATTTTTAACATCAAGTTTCCTAAAAGACCAACCAAAAGTACTAGCTAAAGACAATAAGATCAAAACAATGGATTTTTTTATAATTGGACTAAAGGTTTCACCATAGTCTAAACCAGCTTGTTGGTCGAAGACTTTAGCCACCAACCTAGCTTTATGTCTATCAATGGGTCCATCGAGATTATACTTGAGTTTATAGACTCACTTACACCCAACAAGATTTTTTTTAGGTGGTAAGGGAGCAAGAGTCCATGTGTCTTGAGAGATGAGAGCATTATATTCATCCCTCATCGCTTTAGTCCAAGCTATAATTTTTGAAGCAACAATGTAAGAGTGTGGTTCAATGTCATGGTGAGCTAGAGGTCCTGAGACAGTAAAGGCTTTCCTCTTAAAAAAGGTCCTGAGCATCTCTAACTCACGTCCAAGATCCATGGCAGATGACCTAGTAAATCAATCCATCTTTGTTGAACAAGTACTCGAGAATCATCCCAGTCCTCAGATCAATACCCAGAAAACACCTCCGATTTTGCCTCATTCTTTTTCCTCCAATGAACACGCATTAAACCCCTCTTTTATTTATTCTATGGTTGTGGTCAATTCAGTACCTCACTCCCCAATTTTCCTATTTTATAATATTTGTAACCTAGTCTCTATACGTTTAGATTCTACCAATTTTATCCTACGAAAACACCAAATTTCTTCCATCTTGAAAGCTCACATGGTATTTGGGTTTATTGATGGGTCAGTACAATGTCCCTTAAGGTTCCTCAAGATTTGTGATTTGGAGGTCCAAGATCCAAAATTTGACTAATGGATCGCTCAGGATCAGACTCTAATGACCCTAATCAATGCAACGTTATTGCTTTTTGCCCTGTCTTATGTTGTTGGTTGCAAGTCCTCCATGGAAGCTTGGGAATCTATTGAGTGTCAGTTTTCTTCTCTGTCCAAAACAAACATATTACAATTCTAATCAGATCTGCAAATCATTTACAAAAAGTCATCTGAAAGTACTGATTCTTACGTACAACGCATCAAAGAGATTAGTGACAAGCTTTCTGCCGTGCCTATTAATATTGAAACTGAGGATCTTGTTCTTTATATTATTAATGGCCTACCACCTGAGTATAATATTGTCCATACATCCATAAGAACACGGGCAGAACCCTTCTCCCTAAAGGAACTACATGTCCTTCTTAAGACAGAGGAGAAATTCTTAGAATCTCAGCACAAGACAGAGGATAATGTATGTCAAAATACTGCATTTCTTACATCCTATTTAAACCGGGGCAATAATAGGGGTAGGGGTTCTCGAAACTTCAAAGGCAATCGGTCGAATGGTAGATTTAACTCTGGTCGTGGGGGTAGGAATCAACAATGGCAGCCTCACAATCTTCCTTCTGTTCTTGGATCCCCACCATCTCAATTCCAACCTAATTTCAAGCCCTCAAATCCTTCTAATTCTGAAGCTCCACACAATAATCACAACTATCAGATTCAATGTCAAACATGTCAGAAAATGGGTCATAGAGTTGCTGACTGTTATCACAGAATGAATTTCTCCTATCAAGAGAGACATCCACCAAATATTGATGCAATGATAGCGGTTTCTCAAGCTTCTCATCACCCTGATTCGCAGGTTTGGATTTTTAATACCGACTGTAACTCACATCTCACGACTGACTTAGCCAATATTTTCAAACCAACCGAGTACAATGGTGAGGACAACATTTCAATTAGCAATGGGCAGTCACTTCCCATCACACATACTGGCTCTGATACCATGAAGAAACATACAATCTGGAAAGGAAGGAGCAGAACAAAGGGAAGCAGAGAAGAAATAAAGGAAAGAATAAGAAATGAAAGAAATCAAATGAAAATCATATTAACCTCGAACTAAGCAGAACCCCCTAGTTAAGAACAACAATAAATCTAACTAGAGTAAATCGAATAAAGATGGTAAAAACAAAAATACTCCTTAAAAAATAATCTAACTAAACTAATTACTTAACAGTATACAGGTGTTGATGGGGATTATTAGCATCTGAGCCACTATCCTACCACATGACTGAGGCCTCATGAGTCCATGTCATAGCAGAAATATGAGTGTGAATGTTTGAACTAAATAAAATAAATAATATTGTATCTTAATCACAAACCATAACTTTTAGTTCACATTAAGTACTTAATCGTACAATTTTGAGGCATCTTAGTTAAATCTGTACAGCTAAATGTGAACATACGTCTATAGATTTAGTATTGTGTGATCACACTTTCTAACAAATATCTAGTAATTGGCCTCATATTCCATAAAACCAGTTAAGTTTTAGCACATCCACTAATAAAACATTTAATTCTCTTTCAAAACTCATTTACGATATAAACAAAATGAATCTTGAATCTTTGAGGTTGTATGAAATCCAAAAGTATATTCGTTGCACATTGGATATAATCAAGACCCGATCTATCTGAAATATCATATATGAAATTGAGTGGATGAGAAATTTATTAGAAGATAGTAAGTATATTAGATAAGGAATCATGTGCAAATCATGCGTGTAAGCTAATTGCTTAACAAATTTTGTCAAATAGGGGTCTGATTGCAAAATTTTAAAAGTGTATGCATATATGGTTGTAAATAGTGAATCATCTCATCGTGAATGATGTGTCTAGATACACACGTGACCCTCCCGGCATGAGTGGCGCCTATGTGGCACAATAAGACCGAAGTTAGATAAATAGCAAATATGTTTGTAAGGGACTTCGCCTAAATAGAAAGGCGGCATACCTAATGAGCACACTTGTAAGGGTCTCCCCTAGACTTATAAATGTGGCGAGCCCATTGCTGATATTATACGTTAAGTGTTGTGTCCCACCTTCGAGCATAGTGACAAAGGCTCGAAGGCTCTTCCTTGCCTAGGAACAATCTGGGGGCTGTGATTTGGTAGGATTAGGATAATATATGCTATACCTGGAGAGGAAAATCTCCTTGAAGGATATGACCTCCTTAGGCACTTTGGATGTGCCCCATTTTGATGGAGAAGGGTCAAAGGGCGCGATGCGCCTTGCCAAGAAAACCCCCATTGTGCCGCCTTCAGGGAGCCTGAGGATAGACCTACTAGTGCACCCGTAGCCAGAGAAGCCTCATGGAGGGTGGGGGTCCTTTGCACCTTTCGTAAGACGGTGGGTGATGTTCCGCTACTAGGGTGGTCACCGGTGACGGTGGTGTTTCACCGACAGGGAGGTCACCGGCTGCATGTGATGTTCCACCATCAGGGTAGTCGCCAACGATGAGTGGTGTTCTGCCATCGGGGAGGTCGTCAGTGGAAGCGGGTGGTCACTAGCAGCTGGTGGAGCTCCACCACCAGGGTGGTCACCAATGGCAGGTGGTGCTCCACCGCCGTGGTGGTCACCGATGGCGGGTGGCGCTCTGTCGGTGAGGTGGTCCACGGTGGCGGTGGCACTTGACCACCGTGTTGGTCACCGGTTGAGGGTGGTGGTCCGCTGTCTGGATGGTCACTAGCGGTGGGTGGTGGTCCTCCATCAGGATGGTCGCTGGTGGTAGGTGGTGGTCTGCTGGGTTACCAATCGCCGCTGATAGGGTGCCCGACGGTGGGTTGAGTGAACTCACCAATTGCCAGGATAGCCCGATGATGGGTGCACGTCGTCGTCGTCATTGAGGTAACCAAAAGGAGGGTGGCGTATTCAAGACCCATTCGAGTTAAGTGTTATGCATAGTTAATCCCCTTTGTGAGTTAGTTGTGTGACTACTCAGTGCTATGAAGGCACGACTAGTTGCGGACGTAAAGTATTGTCACATTTTATTAATTGACCTCGTTTTAAGAGCATAGTCAAATTTAAGGTGTGATCATGTTTTAGGCATGGTCATCACGTGATTTACATGTCGTTACTAAGGATGTATCTCCCGAGGGCAAAGACTTGAGAATATTCTGCACTTGGAGTTCTCACAATCCTTAGAGAAATAAAGGCATTTGTCAACATCTGGTGGTTGTCCTAAGGTGCTTATCCTTCACCCTTTCTGTCACACTTCTCCCACGTTCTCAGGCTTACTTGTCATAGACTAGGTCACTTAAATCACACATAACCCGAAGAACCCCTAAACATTTTGGGGACTCCACTAGGGAGTGACCTGTCTAGCACCATTTTTATTGAGTATGGCCAGACGTGGAAGAATTATCAGAGGTACTTCCCATTTGAAAGGTGATAATGTCAACCCGTCAATAGATAACCATGACTTGGAAGAAACTACTTCCAGAGATAGGTTCAACCATGAAAGTGACGTAGCATACTAACTCTATCAGGGATCTACAATCTTCTAACGTCGAGATCTGCAACCTTCTGAGTATGCTGACCGCTCTCCTCGTGACTGCCAAAAAACCTCATCCACCATCATCTGTTGTCCAGGATTGTCCCACCTCACACAGCGAATCATGTGGACACTGACAGGCATATCCCGCCTACACATCCCGAGGGTTCTTCCAGATCTAGGATGGAAAACAGTGACCATAATGTGGGTCCCTCAAGCAACCCCACAAATGTCATCGTCCCGCCAGCAGCCTTCCCACCAGCCTTCACACATACCACATCGGTGCAAGATGGCCCGATCGATGGCGCTGACTCTGGCTCTTTCATCATCTAGGAGACGTAAAAAATTCTAGAGATGGAGAGGCTCAAGGCCACCTTGAGTGAGACCATAGTGGACTTATGTCCCATTTACCCGTCTGAATCGGGCATGAGGCCATATCCATCTAACTATGTGCCTCCAAAGTTTCGTAAGTATAATGGGAATGACTAATGTGCAAGAGAGCACATTATACATTTCATTGATGACTTGGGCCGACATGGATGTGATGAGTCCATGAGGTTGAGAGAGTTCTTAAAATCGCTGATTGAGCGAGCATAGACATGGTATACCAACCTGGCATCATGACAGTTTTGACTTGGCCACATATGATGTCTACCTTCATGATCAAGTTCTTTGTGCCTGAAGTATAGATGGGCATTCTTGAGTTAGGGCATGAGCCTTAAGGGAAAGATGAAGACCTAATGACTTACAATAGATAGTTCAAGGATAAAGCACTTGTCGCAAGGTGCGTGCGACGCGGAGTGGCGATTAAAAAAATTCATTTTTTAAGGAAAAAAAAATTTGGAGTTGCCACCAATCATTTTAGAGTGTGATTGGTCACCCAATTTTATGATAAAAAAATTTTAGTCTACGAAAACTCAAAGTTGGTTCGGGAATCGTTTGTGTGTGGGGAATGTATTAGCACCCCACAACACCCATTATAAAATGGTTACCAAATTTAATCAAATGCTATCCATTTTTTTATTTTAAGGAAAATGTTAAAGAGATTTATTTTTTAATGTCCCATTTGAGGAATTTTGTATCATAGAAATGAACAAAATAAATTACTTTTAATGGGTGGTTCAAAGACCATTAAAAAATTACCTTTTTGTATTCTCATATCTTTTTAAATCAAAGCATTATTAGAGTTATTCTCGGTATCCCAAGAATAACTTCTCACCTCAGTAGTTCGAGAAGTTTGATATCCCAAAAATCTCAAAGTTCATCGTCAGCCTTTTTTAGTGAAAATTAAATAATAGAAATAACAAAATCTAAATTTAATTATTAAAATTATAATCCACGCATACATAAACATTAATTATAATAATAAGGTGCAAGAATCGCATTATAAGCATGGCGATGCAAAAATGCTAAATAAATAAACATGTAAAGGAAATTAATGTTAATAATTACAATAAAATGGAAGTAAAAGAATAGAGATAAGCTATAGGATGTCAAATTATAGAAAACATGAAATGTTGAGATTATAAAAATGCAAGAATAAAGTAAAAGACTATATTATGTAATAAATGAAAAAAATTATAAATATATATATATATATATTATGGTGCAACAGAGGAAAGTTTCCTCTGTTGCATCACCTCCTCTGTTGCATTCCATTTATGTTTTTTTTAATAATATTATATATTATAATATAATA
>QANY01000665.1:532742-573877 GCA_003255025.1 Datisca glomerata
GGGATGATCATGGATGATAATTAGTTCAAACAAGTGTCACAAAATGATGAACATAATAAAAAAAACTTTGTAGGAAAGTTAAAAGTTTCACAACTTAGATATTTGCATAATCTTGTATAGAGGTTTTACTCTCTATTTTATGCATTGTTATGTGTGAGAAAATTATCCTAGGGGATATTTGCATCAAATGTACACTTTCAACCCATTAAAAGGGTTGATTCACATTTGGTTAATTTTTTCACCCCTCAAAACTTTATCATCATCCTCATTAATTAAGTTGATGACAAAGACATATCAATATCCAACTTGTAAAGAAATCATCAAAGCATAAAATTAAAATGTTAAGATTTAAATGAGGAGAAATGATAGGGAATGAACAATCCACTTATGTATATAAAAAAATACAAAAGATATCAACTACATTCATATGAAGAAGAGAGATGAACAAAATATATTATGAACAAATGTACCAAACAATTAAGCAACCCTGAGAAGAAGAAATGGAAGAAGATAAAGATAATAGAAGTGTAGAACCTCTTCCTCTCTCTAAAATCACCTCTCTTTCCAACCCCTCTCTTTCTCACTCTAAAAAATGACTTCCCCCCCTTTTTAGTCCTCTTTTTTCAATTTTTACTTTTTAGTCTTTGGACCACTTTTCTTATTTTATTATTGGATTAGTTTTCAAAAGAGCCAAAATATAAAGCATGTATATTTCATGTATTAGGCCGGATAAAATACGGTATCTACAGCACTGGATTACCAAAATGAGTAAAAGGATGAGGACTTGGTGAAGATGTGCATATGTAGAATGATAAATGAGTATAGAGCGGATTTGAAGAACCTCGACATCACCATGTTCTCCCACCTCCACCTAGCTGCTCAACGCACCAACACTTTGGTGTCCATACCAAAAGTCGTGGAGTAGAGTGAGTGTGGGGGGCTTGCATGGAAGCCCGCGAGATACACACTGTAAGTAGCTATGGCACAATCCTAAGGGCGAGGTGCAAAGTGCCACATGAGTGAAAAGGATGATCCACGACCTTTTCCCTACTCCATGGAAAAGGTGTTGTTGGATGCCTGGATATAGGATAAGGTCATACGAAAACTCTGGGTGGATAGTTTGCCCATCATAGAAGAAATAGAATCACCCTGATGTTACCGCTTCCACCGGGACACCACCCATGCAACCAAAGATTATAGAACTTTGAGGTGAATCTTCCCTAACAAACTCCATGATCAGTGTGGTCGAAGGTCCCTCTACATCACAGTGGGCCATAGAAGAGTAGGAAGAAAAGGATGAGAGTGTGCATATAGAGAGAATGTCGCATTCCTAGAAACATTGGGGAGGTAGGATAGAAACCCGCCTAGAGGGAGAGACGGAGAGAGAGAGAGAGAGAGAACAATCAGATACGATAGTGTGTTGATCTTAGAGATTTAAGCAAAGTGGGACCGAAGTAGGTTTCACTACCAAGGTGTGAAGGCGTGAGCCCTAAGTAGGTTATATGACTAAGGTGCTAAAGTGCGAAGGTGCGAGCCTAAAATAGGTTGTATGGTCAAAGCGTAAAGGCATGAGCTTGAAGTAGGTTGTATGGCCAAAGCGCGAAGGCGTGAGCCCGAAGTAGGTTGTGTCGCCAAAGCGTGAAGGCTCGAGTTCGTAGTAGGTTGTATGATCAAAGGCGGACGCGCGAGTTTGAAGTAATTCTCACTACCAAGGCGTGAAGGCATGAGCCTGAAGTAGGTTGTATGATCAAAGCGCGTAAGCGCAAGGCTGAAGGCAGTTGTACTGACAAAGCCCGAAAGTGGGTACGCTATTAACTTGAAGCCGGGGATATTAAGTATAAAGGTGACCATGTGTTATGAAGTTCAAGGATTATGTATCCTAAGTTAGGATACATATGTTACATATGAAATGATTGTTATGGAACATACAATTTTTGTCTATGGACATGCTTGTACAAATTGGAAGGGCGAAATGAGACCGCTTCCATAGTTGGTAGTAGACATTATCAACAGGTTGACCCTCAAGCGCACCAAGTTATACTGACGATAGTGAACTTTGAGTACATAAAGAAATATTATGTTTGGCGTTGTAATGTTTACTTCAACTTTTGTGATGATCAAAGAGTTTAATTAATAATCTAGCTTTTTAAACTTAGAATTATAGGTTCATGGTCCCCCAATCACCTTTGTACGACATAGTCTAAGGTGTGAATATTTCAGGACATGAGAAAATGACTAGCTTGCATAAAAAATTAAATTTCTTCGGTAAGTATATAATTATGAGATAGTTATATGATGTAAATTAATTCAAAATCAAGTAATAATATTATTTATTGTAACTTTTTGAAATTATAAATAAATAATAATATCGATTAATTTAATATTAATCGATTAGTGAGATAGAATATTTAATTTATGAAATAATTAATATTAAATCATGATGAGATAATGATTTAATTTGATTTATCTAATCTGTTAATTAACAGATAAAATAATTGATTGGGAGATCAGGTAAGTTAATTTTGAATTAACTGATATCTAGATATTTATCTGATTACATAAATTATAGGATAATTGCCACGTGGTATATTGGACTGTCACATGTCAGTCTCTAATTTTTGAATCAGCGATTGACATGAGTTACTGTAGTGCCATGTGATGCACTGTAGTGTCACGTGACACACTGTAGTGCTGTGAATCAGTAGTGTCGTGAGGTACTGGTGATCCACACAGCACACTATAGTGACATGCGGCACTGTAGTGTTGCACCAATTGTAGTGAGTCCCACTCCAATGGCACATTAAATAAATTATTTATTATTTTATAATTACCCTAAAAATCTAAAGAGCCTTCAACCTAGAAAATATATGGATAATGTTCTATTGACCTTCGAGAGTAATCACAAGCCATCCTAAGCTAAGTGAACAATATGATCAATTAATTATTAATCGAAGCTCTGTGAGTTCTATTATTCTCTCTCACAATTCTGTCTCAAATAGTCCTTCTTCAAAATCTCTAGATATCATGTGTTAAGTACATCTAGAGATAGAAAAATGTCTTTGTTATATTCTACATGTCCACGCACGTCCTAGTGTGTTTGAGGATTGGCTTGGAAGATATTGGTGTGGATCTCGATGTCCGTCGTTCATGGAATCTCCTGTTCATTGTTGGCAAGGTCGCTTGATAGACTACAAGAGGTATTATTCATATCTTTGTATGTATTTAGATTTAATGTATAGATATATAATGGATCTGATCTGAGACATTTTTCGAGGCGTAATGGTATTTAAAAATTTGAATTGATTTATAAAATGATAAACAATTGTATCGTCGCAGATCCCAAAGATGAAAACTTTATAACTGAAAAATACTTTGGAGGGCAATTTAGTCACACGGATAGAAAATCGGTGCACCGATTTGAGACCGATCTGACCAGTTTCCTGACCAGTGCGACCGGTGGAGAAACCGGTGTGACCGGTTT
The DNA here is from genome assembly GCA_003255025.1 of Datisca glomerata. Classification (NCBI taxonomy): domain Eukaryota; kingdom Viridiplantae; phylum Streptophyta; class Magnoliopsida; order Cucurbitales; family Datiscaceae; genus Datisca; species Datisca glomerata. Next base: position 536,224 of record QANY01000665.1, read on the forward strand.
GTTAATAAAGAATCTTCCTTGATTGACAATTGGTCCTTGCGGTTCTCCAACCGGTCTGACTAGTTTCAATTGTGTTTTTCAACACTATTATTACCCTACGCCATTTTCATTCCAACACACCTCGTCTCTCCTCTCCTCTCCATCGAAATTTTGAGAGGTTTGTATTTTGAGCGAATATTTGAGATAATTTCTGTAGAGAAGCTAGTATAAATTGTGAGCTAAAAATTTAGAGATCTACTCTTTGAGAGAAATTTTTTGTAAAAAATTCGAAGATCTCGACCGAGCTGCATTGTCAATGTCTGATTGGTACCATAAGCCAATAGGGTTTGTAAAGGTTTGATCTTCACTGTTAAGAAGACCGTTTAGAAAAAATCTTCAAGGGAGGATCCATGGAGAGTGGACGTAGGGATAGGTTTTCCCGAACCACGTAAAAATATTGTGTGTCAAATCTCTCTTCTCTACTCTTTTATTTACGTGCTGAAAATTATGATTATGCGTTCTAGGAACAAACTTTGCTGATGTAGGATTGATTTGATACCCTTTTATTAAGGGAAATTTTTCTAAAAGAAAAGTTTGATATAGAATAAAAACAAATTGCTTGAAATATAAAATAAATAATAAATTAAATCGATCAAGCAATTTTTAATAAACGAGTAATTAAATAAATAAAATTATGAAAAAGGAACGCTTCCAAAAGACAAACTCCTCGCCAAAATGTGCAACAACTGGGTCCTAGGCACACGATTATCAACGGGGTTTTATATAAGTAAATGTTTGCAGGACCACATATGAAGTGTCTACAAATGGAAGAGACTCAGTACGTATTAGCAGAAATTCATGACCACACATGTGGAAACCACGTAAAAATATTGTGTGTCAAATCTTTCTTCTCTACTCTTTTATTTACGTGCTATTTACTTTCAGTACTTTAATCTTCTGCATAATCATAATTTTATTTATTTAATTACTCATTTATTAAAAATTGCTTGATCGATTTAATTTATTATTTATTTTATATTTCAAGCAATTTGTTTTTATTCTATATCAAACTTTTCTTTTAGAAAGATTTCCCCTAATAAAAGGGTATCAAATCAATCTTACATCAGCAAAGTTTGTTCCTGGAACGCACTTAAGACATTTCAACGAATCTTATTCCTGGAAAGTTTGTTCCTAAATGCAATAAAGACATTTCGGTGAAGGTAGACGAGCAAACAAAAGTTCTATAGGGATTATAACCTTACTCTGTTTGCCTTATTAAATCATGACTAGTGAGCCGAGGTAACAACAAAATTACTGAAACTACCAAGTGCCTGTTGCAAATTCCTCAAAAAGAAAAACTTGACCGCCATAAGGTGTTTGGAATAATAAACTATTTGCTATGCTTGTTACCACAAAATATGCCCATTGTTGTATAGATTAAATCTAACTTAGAGATTTATTTGATATGAAGATGCTTATGCTAAAGTCGTGTGTAAGGGTGACATAATGTGTGAAATATGGATGCATGATAAAGGTTCAAAGTAGGAATGGAATGAATGAGCATGTGTAGTGAAAGTAAAAAGTAGGAACTAATGCATAATGAAAGTTCAAAGTGGAAACTGATTCATAATAAAAGTTCAAATTAGGAAAGAATATATAACTCTTTAAGTGTGACTGTTACGGGTAGTTTAAATGCTTACATATGTGTGTGCCTGCTTAGGCAACTTGATTACATTTTCGTGTATATATGCGCCTTCTTAGGTAGTATCATGCATGTTCCTATGTATATGTGCCTTCAAAGGCTAAATCGTCTAAGTAAACAGTGAATTGTCTCATTGTGAATGACGTGTCCAGAAATACACATGGCACTCAAAGATAGGCCCAGGTGGGGTCTACGTGACACGATAAATAGAATATATGTTTGTAAGGGATGTCACCTAAGTATAAAGGCGTCACCTAAGTATAAAGGCGTCACCTAAGTATAAAGGCAACGTTGGAAAATTTGGCGCTCGGGTGGCAAAGGCGTGGTGGTGGCTTTTAAAAAAAATTATGAAAAATGAATCTTTTTCCAAAAAAAAAATAAGCGCGACGCAATGGTTTTCAAAACAAAAACTTTTATTAAAAAACTCTTTTCAATCAAGATTCATTATATATTTATATATTAAATCTAAGACATACATGATAGAAATCATATATCTCTTATAGTCTATATCAAGCGTCCTCGTAAACCAATGATCCTGAATTTTCACGAACAAAGAACTTCGAGAGCCACATCAAAATATTCCAAACCAATTCTCAAACACACTAGGATGTGTGTGGGTTCGTAGAATAATTCAAACACATTTTTTTTGTCTCTAGATTTACTCAACACATTAGATCTAGAGATTTATTGCAAATGATTAATTTAGTGAGACAATCCTCTAAGAGAATAAGATAATGATTCTTTTAGAGTTTTCTACTAACTTTTAAATATAGAGAAAATTCAACATGATAGCAACTGTGTTATCAACTCCCGAGCAATAGTAAGGCAAATAGAATAATATTTATATATTTTTTAGATAACGGCATATGAGATTTTTAGGGATAAAGTGAAAATAATATTTAATTTCAAAATTACTATTGCAGTGGAACCCACTGGAATTTATGCATAACTACAGTGCCACACGGCGTTGTAGTTGTCGTGAGCTATCACAATGCCTCACGACACTACTATAGTGCCATGTGGCACTATAGTATTGCACCTCCACTACTGCAGTGCCACATGGCACTACACTATTTCATGTCAATCATTGATTTTTAATAAGTGATTGGTAATTACTTTGAATTATATATTAATTTTAATCAGATAAATATCTAGATATCAATTAATTCAAAATTAGTATATCTGAATATACATATCAACTAACTTATATGTGAGTTCACAAATAACAGATTTAGTTGATTCACATTATTATCTAATAATAATTTATAATTATCTAATTTCACATGTCTCATTTATGGATAATTAAAAAACGAATCGATATAATAATTTATATATATGTAATTCCAAAATTTAGATATAAATAATTTAATTGATTAATTTTTAATTAATTAATCACACATAATTATCTCATAATTATGTACTTGTCTCAGAATAAAATTTTTTTTTACAAGTCAGTCATTTTCTAATATCTTGAAATATTCACACCTTAGACTGCATAGTACAGAAGTGACTTAGGGACCATGGACCTATAATCTTAAGCTTCAATAAATCAGATTATTAATTAAACTTTAACTAAATAATCTTATTTATTAATTCAATTATTACTTCACTGTAAATATGAAATTGCACTCTTAGAGATTATAGAATGTATTTATAGAGTATTCTTGTGTAATCCATTGATATAATCATTTCATGTAGTTCTGTCCTTCAATTATTGGTTCGGAAATTAGAACGGATGAAAATTACCATTTTACACTTCTAATTACCTCTTGATCCTTAAGTATCATTAATTCACTAGTGAATGAATAATTTATAACTGTATTATAAATTTGAGCTCAATAACCATTCAGTTCCCAAATCAACACTTAAGAGAATCAATATACGATCTGTTAGGAAAGCTTGGATTCCAAATATTGTAAGATTATGTTCTCAGCCATCCACATCACTGAATCTCTAAAACAAAAGTCACTGACCTATTTTAGAAACAAACTTTAACGAGTAAATCAAAAGATCCACTAGACATGTATATGAGTTGATAACTACTCATGATTCAGACTGATCTACACATGATCATCAGATTGATTTGTATTAAATCTTTATGGTAAACGCTAAGTTAATAAATATATTAATTCACATTGGACATGTCTTATATAATCTTATTAAATAAAATACATTCACTAAGATATCTATCCACATAAATGATCCGGATCTAGATCACATGCATTCATAATGTTTAGTGAACCGTATTAGCAACCATTCATTAAAGATTTCATACTTTAATATGTTGCTGGCAATTTTATTCATTATCTAGTATCTTAATCATCTTGTACTAATACAAGATCATAGTCACATTAAGGAAGATGGAAATGAATATGAAATTTTTAGAAATTTATATAAACTATTCAACAATAATTTAAAAAAAAACAATTATAAGAAAAATGTAATTCCATTAAATTTCATATTAAAATGTCAATACACATGCTTTGAAGGCATTAATCCTAACAATCTCTCACTTGGCCTAAAGTAAATGTGGCGTCTCTCTAAACTCCATGTTACGCACATCACCCTCAAATGATTTCACAGGAAGTGTCTTGGTAAAAAGATCAGCCAGGTTCTAATGTGATGCTATCTTCATAACAGTCACATCCCCTAGATGCACGATCTCTCTTACAAGATGATTTTTCCTTTCTATATGTTTTCCCCTCTTGTGGCTCCTTGATTTTTAGAATTAGCTACTGCCTCATTGTTGTCACAATATAAATCAGCGGTTGTTCATATCTGGAACTACTTCCACATCAGTATAGAACTTTCTGAGCCATACCCTTTCTTTCACAACTTCACAAGTCGCTATATATTCCTCTTTCATAGTGGAATCTACAATGCTGGATTGTTTGATACTTATCCGGACTACAACTCATCCATCTAGGGTGAATACTGATCTAGACGTCGACTCTCGACTATCTTTGTCTGATTAAAAATCAAAATCAGTATATCCAGTGGGGTTCATGTCTCTTCCTTAATAAACAAGCATATAGTTTCTCATTCTCTTAAGATACTTGAGAATGTGCGTTACTGTAATCCAATGTTTCAAACTTGGATTCGATTGTTAACGACTTACAATTTCTACTGCATAACAGATGTCTGGTCTTGTACACAACATGACATACATAAGACTACCAAGTAACCTTTCTCATATCATCTTCCTCCTGAGGTGTCTTAGAACATTTCTCATTGGAGAGGACAATTCCATGTTTGGTCGGTAGTTGACCTTTCCTTGAATTCTCCATAGAGAATCTCTCCAGCACTTTATCAATATAATATGCCTAAGAAAGTGCCAAGAGCTTGTTCTTTCTATCTCTTAGGATTTAAACACCTAGAACATAGCTCATCTCTCCCAAATCTTTCATTTAAAATTTCTCAGCTAACCACTTATTTACCTTTGATAAAGTTTCTACATCATTTCCATGATTATAATATCGCCAACATAAAGAATTAAGAAAACCATTATCTTATTTTGATATATTTATAAACACTAGTTTCGTCAATATTTTACTCGAAGACATATGATTTAATAATCTCATTAAAGGTAAGATTCTAAGATCTAGATGCTTGTTTTTTATTTATAAATAGATTTAAGCAACTTGCATACTTTCTAATCTTACCTCCTTCTCACGTTCTCTCTGGTTGCACCATATAGATGTTTTCTTCAAGAAAGCCATTTAGAAAAGATGCCTTAACATCCATTTGTCATATTTCATAGTCCAAACTAGCGGTAATGGACAAAATTATGTGAATAAATTTTAGCATGGCAATAGGAGAGAATGTCTCTTCATAATCGACTCATTCCCTTTGTGTATAGCCATTGGCTACCAGCCGTACCTTAAAAGACTATACTTTCTCATATATACCTCTTTTCTTCATGAAGATCCATTTACATCTGATGGTCATCACAACTTCAGGTGGATCTCCAAGTTTCTAGACGGAATTGGAATACATAAATTATATTTCTTCATTCATGGCATCTTGCCATTTCTCCTTTTCTGGATCATTCATAGAGTCTTCATAAGATAATGAATCATCATTATCAGTTTTAGACACTAGGACATGTGCCTCTAGTTCATAGCGAATAGTTTATCTTACAACCCTCCCACTACGACGTTGCACCGTGGTTTCCTTAACAGAAACTGTGGTTTCTGAGATTCGTCGTTTATCAATTGATAACAAAGGTTGTCTGATCTCATAAGAGGTTAATTCTTCAAGAAGTATTTTGCTTCGAGGTTTGTAATTTTCTATATAGTCGTGTTCAAGGAAAATGGCATTCGTCGATACAAACACTTTTTGATCTCTGTGATAATAAAAATACCCATCTCTTGTGTCTGGAGCATAGCCAACGAATATGCATACTTCAGACCTTGAGTCTAACTTTGCAGTCTCGGGTCTAAGAACATGATCTTGACACCCCCCATATATAGGAATGACGCAAACTGGGTTTGGAGCCATTCCATAACTCTAAATGTATCTTACTTACAGACTTAGAAGACACTACATTTAACATGTATGTTGTCGTGTATAATGCATATCCCTAAAATGTAATTAGTAGTGATGGGTAGCTTAAGATCGACCTAACCATATCCAATAAGGTTTGGTTTCTCATTTCTGAAACACTATTTTGTTGTGGCGTTCCAGGTGTTGTGAGTTGGGTTATGATTCTTTACTCCATCAAGTAATCCTTAAATTCTAAATCTAAGTATTCATCACCTCAATTAGATCGAAGGATTTTCAATGATTTTTAGCTTCAGCTTTAAAGTCCTTAAACTTTTAAAAAGTTTGAGACTTTCTATGTATTAGGTAAGTATAACCATATCTTGAGTAATTCTCAATAAAAGTGACGAAATACTCATACCCGCCTCTAGCTTGTACATTGATCGGTCCACAGACATCACTATGCACTAGATGTATAGTTCCTTAGCTCTTTGGTCCTTCCTGTGAAACGTCTCTTAGTCATTTTACCCTCTAGATTAGATTCACAAACATGAAGAGTTTCAACTTTTAGTTCTCTCAAAGCATCATGTTTTGTTAACATATTTAACCTATCCAGATTAATATGTCACAACCTAAGATGTCAAAGATATGTGTTATCATCATCATGAGAAACTATTTATCGTTTGTTACTTTTAAGTTTTGCTACTTTAAATAATTCAGAATTATCTAACAAGCGTTCAGTCGGTTTAAGCATATACAGTCAGTTCGATACTTTTTATATTGAATCCATTCTAAGAAATAATGATATCATTATTAACTAAAGAAACTTCAATAAATTGTTCTTGTAGTAACGAAAGAGAAATCAAATTTCTTGAAACTCCAGGAATATAATAAACATCATTCAAAACTAAATAATTATTTCAAAGTTAAGGGGACTGTCCCCAATGCTTTCGCTGACACGAGCGCACCACTGCCAACTCTCATAATGACCTCACCATCAGCCAGCTCACTTAACGAATCAAGCATCTGTAAAGAAGAACATACATGGTTAGTGGCTCCTGAATCTAGTATCCAGGATGACAAATCATAATTCACTAAACAAGTTTTAAGTACAAATAAATCATATTTACCTTTCTTTTTCAACTAGGAGAGTTACTTGTTACAGTTTCTCTTCCAATGATCTTCAATCCGGTAATGGAAACATTTTCCTTGGGCTTGTTCTCGTTCTTGTTCTTCTTGGCTTTTGGCGATGTCTTATTCTTCTTGGCTTTTGGCGATGTCTTATTCTTCTTGGCTTTTGACGATGTCTTATTCTTCTTGGCTTTTGGCTATGTCTTGGCTTTCTTCCCTTTCTTGTTCTTACATTTGCCCTTATTATTGATCTTCTTCCTCTTATTACTTTTAACAATAGTGGAAGAAGGCTTTTGCTCAGCAACATTTTCCTCACCCACTTTGGTTATACTCTTATTGAGTGACTCAAAAGTCTATAGTTAATTCAACAATTGGGTCATGTTGATTTGTAACTTATTCATAACATAGTTGGTGGTGAATGCAGAAAAAGCAGGTGTGAGTGATTCAAGTATAATACTGACTTGAGTTCATTCATCAATGGTCACCCCATGTACTTCTGCCTCATGCATTATGTTGATCATGTTCAAAACATGTTCATGCACATAAGTACGTTTCTTCATATTGCTCGTCATGTAGCTCCTAGTAGCCCCATGACGACTTTGATTAGATTGCTGCCCAAACATCGCTTGTAGAGATTCCATAATCTCATAGGCACTCCCCATGCTCTCATGTTTGGTTCGCAAAACGCCATTCATGCTCACAAGCATGTAGCACTTTTCTTTGTTGTTGGATTAAATCCAGGCATCAAACTTATTCCTAACATTTTTAGGGGCATTGGCAGCGGGATCCTCAAGACATTACTAAGTAAGAACAAATTTTTGATTCTCACAAATTAACATAAAGTTTAAATTTGATTTTCATCTTATGAAATTATCATCATTCAGTTTCTCAAGCGCAAGTAAAGCAGTAATAGGATTGCCAATGGTAGACATATTAATAACTGAAAAATAAAACATATATAATTCAATATAATTGAAATAAATATCTAGAATTCGAAAAGTAGACATGATGCATGAATGTAACATATTAAACACATAAATTTATCATTTACTAATCAACGATAAGACAAGCTGACAATTAATGTGCCGCCTTAGGGTCGGTCAGATTAATCTAAGACTGTCTATGAGGCATTTTCATCCTTATTAATTAAAACTTAAAATATCTCATATTTCTCTTTTAACAATAATATACCGCTTATTCGGTCAAGTCATAATTATCCAAATGAAAGCTTAATTGTGACTTTGTTAGTGTAACTTATTATTTCAGATTCCATGACTTGATTTAGACTATGCTGCCTTAGGGTCGGTCAAAACTAAACTGTATCACTTAGTCTTATCTTCTTAAGAAGTCCAACATTGGTATTGATACAGCTTGAAACCTTCCTTAGGAGGATGAAAGCAAAACCATCTCGAGGCTCTCACTGTACATCACAGTGTTGTACTAATAATGGAGATCATATGTTATATTGACATGTCAACCTTCTCTCACTCACTATTTTAGGATCATGTATTTCTATTTTACCTAATTAATTAATTCTAAATTAATTACTAGTTAAGAAAATAACCTTATGAATGTGAATTTAACAATTAATCCAATCTAATTGGTCTAAGTTCATTTAACCTTGTAAAGAGCCTAAGTCATATAGCCTTTAGAGTGTTGTGCTTATCAATTTTTAACTAATTAAAATCTAGCAGTATACATATAATTGATTTTTCAAAACAATTCATATAAACATGTGACGACAATCTTAATAAATCATATTTCTACTAATGAGATACACGACTAAATAAAACAGTGTGGGGTTTCATGTATGGCATGCGATCAACTAATGCATGATCATGTTATCAATCATATCAATAATCATTTATTTAACAATTAAAAAATAATAATGGAACGAGTGACTATTTGGTATTTTTACATTACAACCATTAAAATAATGAAATGAAATTAGAAAGAGGATTTCAAGATTACATATTTCTAAAATGTCTCCTTCTCCACCTAACGTCAATCTTCATAATTTTCAAGTTTCGAACAAAACCTTTTTAATTAGGAAAAACTATTTTTCCTAATTAAAAATTATATCTAAAATTATTGAATTTGACTTAGTCAATAAATAATTTGTGACTTGGTCAAACTCAATCAATTAATTAATCTTTAATTTTCATAATATTAAAAATTAATAATTGATTTTTAAATTACATTAATTTCAAAACTTAAAAGATAATAGATAGAGTTAGGATAATATCAAAACTCTGTAGTGATAGAGTAAGTTGGTAATAAGAGTTTCTGCAAAACTTCTCTAGATGTGACAACAGTTACCATCAAAGATAGGACACTCCCACCGCAGCCAGACGTCCACCGCCGGCGCCAATTTTCCAGTGGGCTCGCTGCCAAAGCTGATTTTTCCGGCGGTGCTAGCACCGAAAATCCTTAGGAACTCCTATTTTTGCTTTTTCCTCCTCGTTCGTCTTTGCGTTCTCTGTCTTCTCGCAATTAGAATAATTATAATATAATATTCAAAATATTATTATAAAAATTCCAACGTCCCAAATCGGTTTACACAAGATCTAAGGGAAAATTAAAGAACAAAGTTTAACCCAATAATCACCATAATTGTATGGTTGATTCAAATTATTATCTATTGATAATTTATAATTATCTAATTTCATAAATTAGATATTCTATCTCACTTATCGATAATTAAAAANTTAATTAATTCTTAAGTAATTAATCACACATTATTATCTCATAATTACATACTTGCCTCAAAATAAAAATTCATGTTGCAAGTCAGTCTTTTTCTCATGTTTTGAAATATTCATACCCTAGACTACATAGTATAGAAGTGATTTGGAGACCATGGACCTATAATTTTAAGCTCCAATAAATTAGATTATTAATTAAACTCTTTAATTAAATAATCTTATTTATTAATTCTATTATTACTCCACTATAAATATGAAATTGCACTCTTAGAGATTATAAAATATATTTATAGAGTATTCTCATATAATCAATTGATATAATCATTTCATATAATTCTATCACGCAATTATTGGTTCGTAAATTATAACTTATCAAAATTATCATTCTACCCTTCTAATTACCTCTTGATCCTTAAGTACCATTAATTCACTAATGAATGGTTAATTTATAATCGTATTATAAATTTAAGCTCAATAACCATTCAGTTTCATAATCAATACTTAAGGGAACCAATATACGATCCGTTAGGAAAGCTTGGATTTCAAATCTTGTAAGATCATGTTTTCAGTCATCTACATCGCTGAATCTCCAAAACAAAAGTAACTAGTCTGTTTTACAAATAAACCTCAATGAGTGAATCAAAAGATTCAGTATACATGTATATGAGTTCATGACTACTTAGGATTCAGACTAATCTACATATGATCATCAGATTGATGTGTATTAAATCTTTATGATAAACGATAAGTTAATAAATATATTAATTCACATCGATCATGTCATATATAATCTTATTATATAAAGTACATTCACTAAGATATCTATCCATATCAACAATCTGAATATGAATCTAGATGACATGCATTCATAATGTACTAGCAACCATTCATTAAAGATTTCATATTTTAATATGTTGCTGACAGTTTTATTTATTATCTATGATTTTAATCTTCTCATACTAATACAAGATCATAGTCTCATTAATGAATATGAAATTTTCATATTTTATATAAATTAAAAAAACAATTATAAGAAAAAAGTAATACTATTAAATTTTATATTAAAATATCAATACACATGCTTTGAGGGCATTACCCCTAATAGACGACATATCCAATGACCACAGTTGTAAGGGTCGCACCTGGACTTATAAAGGTGGTGTCTCCATTGTTGAGATTATACATTAAGTAATGTGTCTCGCCTTTGAACTTAGTGACAAAGGCTAGAAGGCTTTTTCTTGCGTGGAAACAATCTGGGGGCTGTGGTTGGTGGGATTAGAACAAGGTTGCACTGTACCAGGAGAGAAAAACATCCTTGAAGGGTATGACCTCCTTAGACACCTTGGATGTGCCCCCTTATGATGGAGAATGGTCAAAGGACGCGATGCGTCTTGTCGGGAAAACCACCATTGTTCCGCCTTCAAGGAGCCCAAGGGTGGCGGTCCTTTACACCACCGCTGGGAAGCCCGATGGTAGGTGGTGTTCCGCTGCCAGAATGGTATTGTCACGTTTTATGAAAGTGATGTCATTGTAAGAGCATAGTCACATTTTACCGTGGTCATCATGTGATTTCTGTGTCGTTACTAAGGACGTATATGTGATCCCCATTTTACCTCATATATATAAAGGGTCATCGATATCATTATGTGGATCATCAATTCTTACATCTCCTGAGGCCAAAGAGCAGAGAATATTCCATACTTAAAGTTTTCACCAACCTTAGAGCAGTAAAGGCATTTGTCACTGTCTGGTGGTTGTCCAAAGATGCTTGTTCTTCACCCTTCCGATCACACATCTCTCACATTTTTAGACTTATTTATTATAGACTAGGTCACTGAAATTATACATCACCCAAAGAACTCCTAAACAATGGTTTACTGAAAAATTGTTTATGTAGTACAATCACAAAACACCAAACTGCAGGTGCTATTTTCAAATTAACCTCAACTTTGCATTTTCGCTACTTTATTAAGAGAGAGATTTTCGTGAGTGTCATTTTGGTAATTGTTGTCATTGTTTAAAAGAGAGAGAGAAAAACTAAAGTTACCCCATGCAACCAAATGAAAATATGATTTGAATCACTCCTCTTTAGTGATCCAAGTAGAGTTGATTTTTGATCTATTTGGATCCTTAAAATTTTATTCAATAGTTCACGTAAAAATTGAAAAAAAGAAGAAGAAAAGAAGTAAAGTATTTTTTTTTAATTTGTTTGAGTTGATGTGAGTAATTAATTTTTGAATCAATAACCCACATGTTCGACAAGATTATCTTCTTCATATGAAGAGAGGAGAACCATGGTTCATGAAAATAACATGAAACAAATTGTAATTATTGTCATTAATTGATGCCATTATTATAAAAAATAAATTTCATGAAAACAAAGTAGTGTTTGGTTCAATATGATAGAGTGTAATGGAATGAAAATCTCTTATAAATACTCATTGTTTTATTTAATTACTAATTTATGATGCTAGAAAATAAACATTTATTACGGAAGTAATTTAGCATTTCAATTTCAATTCCATTCATATAAATCAAATACCTTCCAAGATGACGGTGACTCCATAAAACAACTAAAACGTTTATGAAATATGTGTTGATATTAATTAAAAATTAATTTATTATATGTTAATAAGTTATCATTTTAATTTTTCACTTATTAATTATAAATTTTATAATATTAGTTTGTATGACCGATATTTTTTACTTAAAATAGAATATCAGAATACTGAAATATCCAACCGAAATGATTACCGAAACACAATTCACTCTTATTAGCAGGACACGCTGATGAGATGGGCTTCAATCTATAGTCCATTTTGGACATCGGCCTTCTTTCAGAGAACAGTTGGGTCCAAATTTAAGGAAAGCGCGGGATATCTTCTTGGTTTTATCGTTCCATCGAACAAAATCAGTTACTTTTGCAGAGCAGAGCATAGCCTCCACAGATGTTACGCGGCTATTCCTCACGTCCGCCACGTTCCATGCCACCCTCCTAGTTCCACAACCACCAACCCACACACGTTCTTCATTTTCCTTCGTCTCTAAGATTCTTCTTCTTTAAATCGGTCTCCCAATCGGAACCTCAATTCCAATATACACAGTTCAAACAGCTACGGTTATGTCTGCTTCAAACCCCTCCTCTCTCTACCCTCAAGTCATTCTTTCCAACCCAGAAGCTACTTCTGCTTTAACTTCTTCTTCCTCGTCTTCTTCCTTATACCCTTGTATTGACATGAAGGATCTCGCCGAGAATCTCTTCCCAGACGAGGACACTGTTTCTCTGAGTCCGAATTCGGTGTCATTGGAGGAAGTTCTTATTGAGATTCCAGGCTCAATGGTACACCTTATTGAAAGGGAAAACAGTGTTGAGCTTGCGAGTGGCGTTTTCTCTATAGTAGGTCTGCGGCAGGGAGATAACGTCGTTGCGGTGCTTGCTCGTATCGAGGACCAAATTCAGTGGCCTTTAGCAAAAGATGAGGCGGCTGTTAAGCTCGACGATTCCCATTATTTCTTCAGCATTCGTCTTCCCCCAAATGGGTCGATTGAAAATGAGGATGAGGATGATGTGAACGGAGTTAATAAAGAATTGGAGATTCTAAATTACGGTTTGACGATCGCGTCGAAGGGACAGGATGATTTGTTGAAGAAGCTGGATCAGATTTTGGATCAGTACAGCTGTTTTTCGGAACAGAAGGTGGAGAAGTCGGGGAGTTGGGAGGTATTGGATGGTTCGGTAGCTAGAGAGCTGTCGCCTGATGATTTGGGGTCGAATGAGATGAAGGAATTGATGGGGGAGAGCTCGGCTGCGTACTGGACGACATTGGCGCCTAATGTGGATGATTATAGTGGGAACATTGCCAAGTTTATTGCGGCGGGTTCTGGGCAGCTGATTAGAGGTATTTTGTGGTGTGGTGATGTTACTGTGGATAGGTTAAAGTGGGGGAATGCGTTTCTGAAGAAGAGGATGGGACTTCGTTCTGATTCTGAAGTTAGTTTTGCAACCATGAGGAGGATACAAAGGTACACTTAATTTTATGCTTATTAGTTTTCTTTTTGTGTCTTTTTGGCTGAGGTTGTCCTGTGGTGTCTTTAACGTTCTGCTATTGTTTTGTCTGTTATTTAATCTGTGAGCATCTAGGAAGCCTTCAAATTTTATTGGTTCCTTAATATCTGAGGCCCTTTGCTGAACCTGTTAATTCGAGTTCTAGCTGGAAGACCGCTATTATTCTACCAATGAATCCGATAGCAAGATTTGCAAGTGCCATATTCAATTCAACAATCTCTTTATTTGGTTAATGAAGTTCTGTTGACTGTTGCTACTGTTTGGCAGGAATGCAATTCTCATATCTTTGTTGGTAAATGTAATGCGACTAGTGTAATTAGTACTAAACTAGCTAGTGTAGTTAGAGATCTTATTTGGTATGTTCATAATGCCAATACTTATAGGAAGGGGTTTGTTACTGGAATAAGGGGGACTTTCTCTCAGTGTTTTTGAAACGAGATAATGGTTTTCATGCTTAGGTTGTAAAGCGGTTTTTAGCTCTTTAGTGTCTCCCTTTGGGGACTGACTCCTGAGTTATGCCCCTTCTATTTTGTATCATTTCAGTTTTGAAATATATTTTTTTAATCACCGAAAGTAAAAGTTATGTTGCTAGTTCAATTAGATTAGCAGTTTTAGTCCCCCCCAGCTCTTCAGATTATATAAAGAACATGCTGTTGTTATTTGTTTATGGTTATTCATCATTGAGCTTTCTTTTGTTATCTTTCTATGCTGCATTGGTTATTGCTGCTGGAATTTTTAACTAAGAAGGAGACTGTGACAATACAACATTAGTGATGCTTTTTGCCAACTTTTCTAGGGTTAAGACGTTAACAAAGATGACAGAGAAAATGGCCTCTGGAATCCTTTCTGGGGTTGTCATAGTGTCGGGCTTCTTCACAAGTTCAATAGTGAACTCTAAAATCGGCAAGAAATTTTTCAGTCTCCTACCAGGAGAAATTGTCCTGGCCTCCATGGACGGATTTAGTAAGTTTTTCGCCTCTCTGGCTTTCCCGTTTCTAATTCATGTCTACATTGCAGGATAAGGCCTCTTAACTCTTTGGATATTAACTGTATCCCTTGCTTGTAATGACTTGGACAATAAAATAGCTTCATGTTTTCAGAGAGAACAATTATTTGGTGACTAAAAGTGCAAGTGTTTACTGGTTTGAATAATTAAAAATATATTCCTATAAAGAAATGGAGTTTCTGCAGGGTTGTTTCAAAACTGTTCTCTCAATTGTTTTGGAAATGAGCAGTGTTATTTAACCCAAGTCATGTAGTTGCACGATCCACATGGCAGCTCTGGATTGGGTTTGTTTTTTAATACAACCAATGTAACTCAGCCACGTGGGTCATGCATCTACACGACTTGTTCTGAATTGCATGCATTTTCCTTTGGATTCACGTCTGCCAAAGAAGTTTCTTGTCGTTGATAACAGTTTTTGGTTTTCAGAAACAGAGAAGTGAAAGAAAAACAGTGTGCTCAGTTTGTTATTCCCACAAATATGTTTTGTTTAATGTGTTATATTCTCCAAGAATGTCATCATTAATGCGTTGTGTTGTCTGTTTGTTAGTAATTATTTGGTAGACTTCAAATGGAGAACTAGAAGTTACAAATTGTATACTTTAAACACAAGACTCTTGAAAAGTTCCAGAGAAATCACAAATGACATGACATTCTATGTCATCAATCTTTCTCACTCTGCTTTCTTACCTTTTCAAAAGAAAATGTGGCTGGCATCCTCCTAACATCTTCTGTTGTTTAACACGCAGACAAGGTTTGTGATGCTGTGGAAGTTGCTGGGAAAAATGTGATGTCAACCTCGTCGGTTGTCACCACTGGACTTGTTTCTCAAAGGTAAGTCACTCAATTTAACACCGCACGTTATGTGCTGATTTCGATTTCATCACCATAAAGTTCACTACATCATGGCTGTTACATTCCTGCATTTCTGTTCTGGTTGAAATATTTTATGATGTTATGCAATGTTGTGGAACAATTAGATTCTGAAAGCATCTTTGTGATGATAGATATGGAGAGCAAGCTGCTCAAGCAACAAACGAAGGGCTTGATGCAGCAGGACATGCTATTGGGACAGCTTGGGCAGTGTTCAAGATAAGGAAGGCACTTAACCCAAAAAGTGTGCTTAAACCTACAACTCTTGCTAAAGCCGCTGCTCAAGCAAATTCCGCAGATTTGAAAGCCAAATACAAGTGAACTTTTCCCCTTTTCCTCTTTCTTGTTTGGCCCTCTCTAGTGTTGACTGAATAGATGTTAGCACATCATGTTGGGTGTTGTTTTGAGTTTGTGAACAATTCAAATCGTAGTTCTGTTCATATTATAGTTAATACGGTTCAGTCTTGTGTTCTTTTGCACTCTTGTCAAATGCATTTTACTCTGGTTGTGTAGGCATTACATTATATCAAAAACATTAAACTCTTCGTTAGAGCAACATCTTGTTTCCCCACTAACATAAAGCTAACAACAAAATGGTTCCAATGTCCGTCTCCAGTCTGTCTTTAACCTCCCAAATATGAAATTATGAAGGTTAATTTCATCTTGATCTAAGCTATACGAGGTGACAGCAATTTTGATCTCTACTAATCTAACTAACATTAAAACCAACAGCTTGAGAGAGCTTAAAATAGATATCAGAAAGGACCCAAGAGGTGACTAAGAGAGGACCAAAAGTTCATCATGGGCGAGGCTCCAAGCTTCGACCCGTTTGCCCAAACAATCGACCACTTTCTCAAAACAAGGGCTGCTTCCGCAAATTTACAGCTGTGTGATTTGTGATGCACGTTTATCACAATAGATTTTCACTAAAATTGGCCAAAAGTTTGAGGTAATTATAATACTTGTTTATTACAGAATATAATTATTTTGTCAAGTCATATATTTAAAAAGTAATATTTTTTAATTGAAAATTGTAACTTAACTCATATCAGAAGCTTCCTCACCTACTAGTTGGTTTTAGTCCTCATTATTGGTCCTTTTCCATGTGCGTTGAAGGCCAAAAAAACATCTATTAATTCTGAATGTTCCGGACTGAGACTAATTCTTTTTCTTTCTTTCTTTCTTTCAACTTTGATTAAGAATCCTAACATAGCCTCACGACCCGACCGTCTTATTTCAGAAATTTAGAATTGCCCTTTCTACAATTAATCTCAGCATAATACAATCGAATATGTTTACATTGATTTTGGTCAATTATTTAGTGATAATGTGATGTGTCAATCATTCATATCTTAATTTATTAACTTATCCAGTGAGAATAATAGTCAACAATTATTAATACATTATTTGATCACTTAAAATTCAATCAATTATTTGATCGGTGCAGAATTATTCGTTATAATTTTTTGACATATATCCTTCATTTGTGGCAAGATTCATGAGATTTTTAATAAAGATTCAAAAGAGAACATTTCAGGAGTTTGAACGGCCTAAAAGTTAAGCATGAAGGTCTGCTGTTTTCTGCCCCAAATCAACTCATTGTCATAACTAGAGATCCGTATACTCTTTTCAACATTTCAGACCTTCAATTCCAAAGAAAGAAAACTCCTGGAAACTCCAGAGGGTTTGTATATTAGGTCCTAAAAGGCTGCATCTTTCTATCACGGTTAGGTAGGGGAGAAAGCCGTCAATTCTGCTTCTAAAGACTGCAAATACGCACTAATCAATCTCGGTGAGATTTTGTTTGGATGTATTTTCCTTTCCAATAGTATAATCGAATAGGGTCAGATTGTTTCTAGAACATCTGTTTTTTCTTAAGTGATTAGAATAATGATACTTATACAACATTTAATTTTCAACATTCAGCGATTTTTTATTTATGATTTTCCCAAATCGTTATTCCAAACATGAATTTCCCAACCGTAGGTGATATTTAAGAGATCTGGATTGTTGAGCTTTGATCTCAACTGTCTAAATTAGTTAAGCATAAATTTCGAGAAAATATAATCTGACGTTTTTTAGTTTTTGTTATGAAAAATTTATACTTAATCTCATCAAACTATTATTAATAGACACTTAAAATTTTAAAACGTTACAGGTTAAATCATAAATTATCTTAAACTCACAATTTTAACCCTAATATATAACTTCATCTACTGCACTGTAATTTTTTTAACAAAACGACGTCATTTTTTTTTATCTAAAACGACATCATTTTATCTATTAGGGATAACATAATCAAGAGCGACGTTGTTTCAGATAGGAAAAATGTTGCCGTTCTGTTAAAAAACCAACTTATAATAGATAGAGTTACATCTAAAGTTAAAATTATGAGTTTCATATAGTTCAGAGTTTAAACTATAACGTTTTAAAGTTTAAGATTGAAAGTGTCCATCGATAATAGTTTGAGTTGGTAAAGTGTAATTTTCCCTATTTTTTACTATTTTATCTTTCTTTTTTTAAATCTGACATGGGTCGTCCTTTTTTAACGCCTCCTATTTATCTCCCCTACAGGTTCAGATCCGAATCCTTTTAAAGTTTCTATGTAATTTCACTTCTGTAAAATAACAATGTGCTAAAATTCTAAAATCAATGAAACATGTACAAAAATAAAGAAATACAATATTTAAAGGCTAAAATGTAATAAACACATGCACTTTCAAGTTTTTGTAAAATATACTCCTACACTTTATAATTGGTCATTTAAATATTTACACTTTCTAAATTTATGTAAAACATATCCCTCTCACGTTTACCGTTTGTTAGAAACGGAGAGAGGGACCTTTCTTTAAGAAAACAAAAACTCATCCCTACACGAAAGGCCATCCCCGCAAGAAGAGTCATCATGCCCGAGTTCGAAGGAGAGACAACTTAATTATGTTAGATATGATCGTCTAGAAAATAACAAAAAAAGTGTTATACTACATTTTTATTTCATCCTGAAATCTGAGCCTAACGATCTAGATTTCTCAAACTTCCTCTTGTTGTGAAACTCAACAAGAAATGTATCCTACTAAAACCAGTGAAGGTGAATATGTTTCATGTGGTGTGATTCTCAATGAATGTGTCTATCTTTTCAGGCGGTAACTGATTCTTTTTCTTTTTAACAAATTTCATGCAATTAAAAGCCAAATAATTTAAACATAAATAAAACCCTTTCCAATAACTCAATAGTTCATTGAAACTTAATGACAAACAGTGAAGAAAGTTAAAATTTTATAAAAGACAACTAATTCACTCGTTCAACAAATTTCGTGATGAAAAGTAAACTAGAGGAGCAGATAAATTAAATTTGGTAAAATCTATTATTTCTAACTTAAAGAAAGAAACTTCATACATGAAGACATGATTAAGATCTTTTGTTGATCTTCTGAAATATCTGATCAGATCTAGATAATTCAAATATGATAAAACTGAAAAGAAAAAAAAAATTTCACTTCTTATCGCTCAACTAAAAAATAAAAGAAAACTTATGTTGATCCACATGAGATGATGCTAGAGTATGTAGGGCTAACAATTTGATTCAGTTCAAGAAAAATATAAAAAAAGTGATTTATTTTTAAGTTTATTTGAAAGAGATGGATAGTTGACCCCAAGAAGGAAGGGACTTCGGGGATTCAATGACAATCAACAACACTCTCATTCAAAGGGGACCACCACCTAACCACATGATCATTCATACATCTTAGCCACACACTATCATTTTCCCTATCCTATACTTATCCTAATATTGTTATTCTTTTTAACTTAATATTCTTACTAAATCAAATACACACATATCTTACCTAACTTCGTTAACTTTTTTCTACCAGGCAAAACGATGCTATCGTACACCTTGTGCATAACATGCGCACCATCCTCTCCTATTAAATATTTGAATAACTGTAGTCGACTAAGACGTGGATAACGTTTTAACTGATCGAATAATATGTTAATTTTTTATAAATTGACGCTTCATTAAAATTGTTTGCTATTTATAAATTAACTAACTTTGTTTGAGTTATCCCTATCAGTTACGAAAGAGACTGGTGGTTAGTTTATAAATGTGAGAAAATGTCTAATTTTATAAGGTAGTTTCGAGGTTGAGAAGACTCAATAGCAATCAACATTGGTATAAAAACTAGATCCATGTTTATCAACAAGTCTTCGGCCGAAGTCATTCGCTTCCTAACTCACAGCATGATATTTAATAAATCAGGGTGAAGCGAGTTGATGGTTATCCAACTCATACCCGATGTATGGTGAATCTCGTTGAAGCGAGTCGATGGTTATTCGACTCACGACCCTAAGTTTGGTTGAATCCATGTGAAACGAGTTGATGATTATCTGACTCAAGAGTCAATGTGTGACAAGAGAGATTGATGGAATTATCCCACATCGCTGTCATAAGAGACTGATGGTCATTGTGTAAGTGTGAGAAAATATCTCACCTCATAAACTAGGTTTCCATTTTAACAACTAAGTTGAGGGAATCGTGTTAGATATGTTTGAGAATAAAAATTACGAAAATATAAAAACAAAATTATGTTGAACATATTTGACCACTAAAACAAATCCAATGGGTTAAATGGTCTGAAATCATGTTCCTTGCTAAAGCATTAGATATCATCTTTCAATGTGCTTAATTTATGATTTTTTTTATAGTAGAGTTCCCAAACTTTGGCTTTACTTTGGTGCCAAATAGCATGTGTTTATTTTTATTGATATAGGAAACCCAACAGCAAAATCTAAAAAATTTGGCACCTTTTGGTCAAAACCCAGGTGTGTTCTATTATTGGTACAGTGGCATAACGTCATTCAAATTGGCCAAAGTCTCCAACTAGTTGGTCCACTTTTAATAGCTATTCTATTCAAGTAATATCACCACTTGAAATGTCTAACCATCCCCACCACTCTTAATGACCGTTTTTCTTTTTTTCCAAATTTGTTCTCCTGCTTCTTTGTACTGATTTCTTTGAAAAAGTACTGAATGTATAAATTTATTATCAAGAGTCTTACTCGTAAAAATTTCTCTTACTTATGTTAGAACAACATATTCGACTACTTTAATATGCATTTTTTAGCATGTTCTATTTTTTAATAGGTTAATTATAGTGAACCCTCACATGATCTTTAAAATCTTACAAAAAACAGTCGCACTTTTAATTTTTTTCAACAATACACCTTACCGTTATTTCTGTCTAAAAAATAGACGAAGTCAATGCATGTGACTTGCATGTGCATTTTTTAATGGGCAATGAGCTAATTCAAAACCTCATATCACGTGTAAGCCATCAAAGGCCTCTCATCCACCAACCCCTTTTTCCTATAAGAAATGACGCCAAAATGAACCTTTCCCTTCCCCTTTTCTTCTTCCCCTACAACTCCTTCGTTTTTTATTTTTTTTTCATGGGAGCTTCAATATGCTACTGCGGTATTCATTCAGAATTGAAGACCTCTTAGACTGATTTGAACCTGAGAGTTAGGTTTTATACATGTTCTAAAAAATGGGTTAGTTTGGAAGGAAAATTTTCACTGCTCCGACCTCAATTTTGTATTCAAATTGGAACCTTCATGTTAACTAAAATTTGAAGCTTTATTTTCACAATTGTTTGTTAGTTTTGTTGATTTTTTTCTTTGCAGAACAATGCAGAATGCATGTTTTTTATGTGATCCGACCCACTCATGTGGGAAAGAGTAAAAAATATTATCTCTGGGTTATTAAGAGGAATAATCCGACTAGAGCACAGAAATAAAATTTTACGATCCAAGATTAAGAAGTTGATGATGTGCATATGTTTGTTGTTGATGTTTGTTTACTTCAAATTTTAGGGGTATTTGCCTTGTATTTAAGCTTAATTTGGTTTAGATTATGTAGTTGATGATATTTACGTACCTCAATTGTAAGCTATTTTGATCAATGATAAGTTAAAGTTAAATTTTCATTTATAAATTTTAATCCTTGAGTTGAGAGAGAGAGTAATATTCCCAAACATAATTACATCATTTGGTCGCCAAAGGTTTTCTTGACAAAAAAATAATTGTCGCAAAAACCTTTTTGCAACCAATTTTTTCTTTTCGTCACAAAAATCTTTTACCACCAATTTTTTTGTCGTGAAATATTTTCGGCGACCAAATTTTACATTACAAAATACTGTGATAGTAATTAATATCACATGTAATAGTAATTAATATCATCACAAAATTTACCAAACCTGATATTTTTCTAAGAAATACATATATATACCAAAGAAAAATAAAGAAGAGAGTATTTAAAGTTTGATGTTACAACTACAAAGCTTAACAAATATTATATAACTCATGTTTCTGTTGTTGAGTCATCGTCAGGAGATGGAAACCGTTTTGACGAGCCCAAACAAGTAAGCTTTGTAGTTGACTCTCCATCGACTTGATTTGTTTTTTTTTAATTCTACATTTTCAACTCCAACTCGATTCATTTTCTTGGAAGATGTCAGTGGGGCTCCATGTCCAAGATCTTTATTTCACCCTAATACTTCTTCAACTATCTCTTCTTCGGAGCGAGGTGATATCATCAGCGATAGGCCCATCTAGCAAGGCACGCATGCGTTCCTGTGTAACATCACTATTATCTTTAGACAATGAGCATCAATCAGAAAATATTCAAATATCATCACCAAGCACGCCAGGTACAAAGTGATAAGCCCCCTCAACACCCACACACCCACACATGCATTTTAACTAACACTATTATCAAGACAATGAGCATCAATTCAAAAAATATTTAAAAATCATCTAACACGCTCAGATACAAAGTGATAACCCCCTCCCCACATACACACGCACACGTATTTTAACAACACTATTATCAAGGACAATGAGCATCAATTCAGAAAATATTTAAAAATCATCTAACACGCTCAGATACAAAACCCTCCACACCCACACCCACACCCACATTGAAACTAACATTATTATCAAGACAATGAGCATAAGAAAATATTTAAAAATCATCTAACACGCTCAGATACAAAGCGATAACCCCTCCCTTTAACACACTGACACACACATTGAAACTAACACTATTATCGAGACAACGAGCATCAATTCAAAAAATATTACCCCCCACACATACATTTTAACTAACACTGTTATCAAGACAATGAGCATCAATTTAAAAATCATCTAACACGCTCAGATACAAAAGTGATAACCCCTCCCCCCAACACACCCACACACACATTGAAACTAACACTATTATCAAGACAACAAGCATTAATTCAGAAAATATTCAAAAATCATTTAACCCGCTCATATACAAAGTGATAACCCCCCTCCACACACACACACACACCCACACACACACCACACACATTGAAACTAATACTATTATCAAGACAAAGAGGGGTTACTCACATATCTTTCGTGAACCGTATCATTACGCCAACCTTTTGTAGCACTGAAATACGTGTTATAAAACATTTCAATTTGAGTCGGTGCTACCAAAGTTGAAGCTTCCTATCCAAAATGTAACAAAAGTTGAGTCATTAATTATTATATACTAAACATTATTAAGAGTACTAAAATAATATTTTGATTCACCTGATGAAATCGATGATCAAGAAAAGATACATTCCCTCCATTATGATTGTATGGAAGGTTTTGACGGTTTTGATAATTGGTTTTTTAGTGTGCTATAATAAATGAGTTTTATGATTGAAATAATTAGTCAAATAATCAAAATATAATAAATAAGCTTTGATAATAGGAATGACCTCAAATTTCTTCGTCTTCCAAACTGTGCATAGCCAATCCCAATCATCCTGTAATACACCCTTATAAAGATGTCGTCGTGCTACTATTAGATTTTTGAATTTGTTATAATGTCTATGCAATGTGTACTTGTATCCCTTGTATATGTTCGCTGCTTCAAATTTAATCAAATCGATCATAGCATTACTGATTGATTTAAAATTAAAATACACATGTAATAATCTTTTACTAGCAATCGTGCAATAAAGGAAATATAACAATGAGTAGATGTATCATTATTACATGTAGCGTATCAATTATAACTGTCAGGAATTCTTCAGGCACATTGGACCAATCCTCATATTGAAGTGGTATGAATTGTCATACGAGGACACCAATCTCAAGGTTGAATTGGACGGTCCACTTTCCAACGGGTCTAACAACACTGGGAGGAGGAATTTCGATTGGTAATTTTTTGAATTGGCTCACTAACCTCTCAAACTCAATTCCTCTTGTTGGCCCGTGAACCCTTCTCACACTCCCCGAAGAAGATGAAACCCCTACAACAAAATAAAGAATAAGAAACTATTATAATAAGAATTATTACAAAGTGTATATACCTGAATGAGAACCATCTTCATCAGTAGAAGATTCTACAGCAATATCTAGATTTGAAATATGAGTATTTCTTTCGGAGACATTATTAACCTGCATAAAGATAAGTGGCGTGAAAGAAGATCATAAACAAGTTATGATCTCTTATTTTAAGGTTCCATATTCTTCTAATTAGCTTGGTTTAAAGCCATATTTTTCTAAATTGTCCTTATTAACATAACTAGTTTAACAAACCTCTATACTTAAACTAAACAGTCTCTTTTAATACAATTTCAGTAACTAATACACAAAAAACACTTCATTATCGGTAGATTTAAATTTATTTATTTTTATTTAATACTACATATTGCTCAAATCTAAATTTTACCTAGCGACTTCAAGAACTTCAAGCCGCCTCCATGCCTTAAATTTTGATAAATTTGGTCAGAAAGAAACATTAAAAGAATAAGCTCATGCATATTAGATGCCACAATTACTTTAGAGAGAGATTGGAAATCACAAAAAACGTGTAGTGTTTTTTTACAGCAAAAAATGTGTAGTGTTTGTAATATTTTTAAAGATAATTTGGACCGTTATTTTTTGAACAAATTGTCTATATGGAACAAATTTATCTCTTGACATGGAGGAAATTCAAGTCTTGATGACCAACCCGAGGAGCGACATGGTCAACAAAGATATCAATCCAAACGTGTAGAGTTTGTCCTAATCTAATTTTTGGTGGAGATTGTTCAAACTTGTCCTCGTCCTTTTACAAGAAAATTTATTACATTATTTTACTCTCATTATAAATTACGCTCTCGAACTATATAGTTATTGTTATTTATAATCTTAAATTATATTCTTAAATTATAATTTTCATAATTTATAATCTTGACGTTATATTTTGTATTTAAAACTAACATTCTGTCTATATAATATAACAACGTCGTTAATGAGTATCAAAATGACGTTGTTTTAATTTTCTAAAAATTAGCAAGGTTTGTAGTTAATTAATTAATTTGCTTTAGCATCCTTAACATTCCTGTTTTATTTTTTAAAAATTAGTTAATTTGTTAATTCCTCCTATTTTATTTTTAGTTAAACTAGGAAGATAAAAGTATAGAACTACACTACGGTAAGATAAAAGTATAGATTACTCAATTCGATCAGTAATCACAAATGAAAATAGGAAGAAATGAAAACATGATGAAATTAGTATACATACCTGCAGATTAAGCACTTCAGGAATAAAAAATTCAGCACCACAAGAATCAAATTCTCAAAAACTAATGTAAGAACAAAACCCTAGATTTTACTCGGTGACAATCGGTAAGAGAAAGGAAAAAAAGAACACGGTGACCGACGCGAAAGAGGTTTGCTTACCCAAACCTTGGTGGCCGTCGATGGAGAAGAAGAGAAAGGACCAAGACAGTCGGTGAAATGGACTGATCTGTCATGGGGGGTGGGAGAGGGAAATGACTCTGCGCGTAGGGGAGTTGAGGGAAAGAGAAGAGTGTTCTATAGTTCCCACGAAACGACGCCGTTTAGGAAGTTGACCTATCACGATGAAGATACAATTTAGTCGGCAAAGGGTATAGTTTTGCCGACCAAAATAGTATTTGGTCGCTAAAAACTATGACTTTTAGCTACAAAATTTAAATATTCGTCGCCAAAAGCCTTAGAAAATTTTCGGGCCCCCCATTTTCCTTTCCCGGGTAAAATATCAGGGTCTTTGGCGACCAACAAAAATGTTAATCATCAAATGATGCTTTTAGCCATGAAATTAGCTTCGTGGCTAAAAATTTAGTCACTAAAAGAGGCTTTTCTTGTAGTGTAAAGAGCGAGCTGCAATAAGCTATAAAGAGAGAGCTTCACGAAAGAGAGAGAGAGAGAGAGAGAGAGAGAGAGAGGAGAGAGCTTTACGATAGAGAACTCCTCGAGAAAGATGAAAGAGTGAGATTTGCAAGGAGATACCTAGGTTTCTCACTTTCGCAGAGGTTGAAGAGAGAGCCATGAGATGAGAGTCTAATTAATTTTAGGCGGTTTTCGGGAAATTTGTCTCCATGCCTTTGGCCCGCGAATCAGAGATGGGCTTTCATTGCGTTTTGACACAAAAGCGCAATCATTGTGTGCTATAAAAGCAAATTTTTGTTGTAGTGCACCAATCATTTTTAGGGCGTGATTGATCACTCAATTTAAAAAAAATAAAAATTTTGGTCTATGAAAACTCAAAATTGGTTCAGGAGTTATTTGTGTGTGAGAAAGGTATTAAAAACCCACATCACCCATTAATAAAATGGTTACCAAATTCAATTAAATGCTATCTAAATTATATTAAAAATGAAAGAAAAATTTTATTTTTGAATGTCTCATTTGGTATGTTTTTGTATCATAAAATGAATAAAAATAAATGACATTTAGTGGGTGGTACAAAGAACATTGAAAAGTAATTTTTAGTTTTTTAATTTTTTTAAATCAAAACATTATTGATGTTATTCTTGATATCCAAAAATAACCCCTCATCTTAGTAGTTCAAGAAGTTTGATATCCTAAAAAATTCAAAGTCCGGCGTAGAATTTTTTAGTGAAAACTAAATAATGAAATTAATAAAATTTAAGTCTAATTGTTAAGATTGTAATCCACACATATATGAATATCAACTCTAATAATAAGGAAATGAGATAATAATCAACTTTTAAGCATGGCAATATGACAATGAAACATAAATAAATAATAAATAAGAACAAAAAATATAATAAAAAAATTGGTGAAAGAATAACTTTAATGAGAATGTATTAGAGTAAAAAATAAATGAATAATATGTGAAACATGTAAAGAATATGCATAAAAATAAATTTGAAATAAACACTAACATATATTAATAAAAGAAAATAAAAAATAAAATAATAAAAATGAAAAATAAATTAAATTAAAAACAAAAAGAGAAAAAATGAAAAAGAGAGAGGGAAAGAGGGTGACACCCTCTGGCTCAACAAAAAGGGTGTTCACCCTTCGTCAAACACATTTTTTCTTTTTAAGAATAATTATACTTTATTATAAAAATGTAAATATTAAATAATTTATATTTAAATAAATTAACTTATGTAAATTTTTTATTTTATTAAAATAATATATACATATGTATATACATATAAATGCATAATTGACATAAATATATAATTTTTTACTACATAGCCGACTAATTACCATTATTTTCTTTTATTCAATCATTGTTATTCAAATAGAAAAAGAAAAATTACGGCCGGTAACTAGTCAAATCTAGTGTCACGAAAACACGATGAATAAAATTTTAAAATAGTATATATCTTTTATATAAATATACCCATTTTTTCATTTTGGACTACTTAGTTCAATAATTACCATTATTTTCTTTCTTCCTACATTGCTAATCAAATAGCAAATGAATGATGATGGATGGTAACTAGTTCAAACAAGCGTCATTAAAATAACAACAAGACCTAAAAAATGAAAAGACTTGTGAGAACATTAAAAAAAAATTAAAGCTTAAATATTTACATAATCTTTATATAGATGTTTAATTATCTATTTTATGTATGAGAAATTATCATAGGAGATTTTTGCAACAAATGTACACTTTTAACCCATTAAAAGGTTGATTCATATTAAGTTAATTTACACCTCTCAAAAGCTTTATCCTCATCTTCATTGATTGGGTTGATGACAAAGATATCTCATTATTAAATTTGTAAGAAATTCATCAATGCATAAAAATAAAACTCAAGATAAAAAGTAAAAGATGTAGAAGAAGGAACACACACTTATATATAAAAAATGAAACAAAGAGTATACACTACATGAGTATGGATGAAATATGATGAAGAATAATGAACAAGATAAATTGTTAGCTAATGTGCAAGAAATTCAAACTATCTTAAGAAAAAGAATGAGAGAAGATGAATAGAAATGTAAACTCTATTTCTCCCTATCTTGAAAAATCTCTCATATTTATCACACACACTCTATAAAAAGATATTATCTCATTCTCTCTCTAGACCTTTATTTCTCTCTCCAAAATAACCCCTCAAAGTGAAGGACTCACTTCATATTTATAAGTAAAATTAGGGTTTACTTTTTTATTTTTAGTCATTTGCTTCTTTTTAATTTTTTTAGCCATTGGACTCTTTTCTTATTTTTAGTCATTCGGCTATTTGTTTAAATCATATATTTTCTTAGATAGTGAATGATTGTTCCTTTACATTCTTTTATTGTCAGTTTAATTATGAAAGAAAGACTGCTTGTTGTATGTGCTTTTAAATGGCCACTATGATGTAATATGTTTCTTCTTAATGAATGTATCCTACGCTTACTAAGAAAATAAAATACTCACCCACAGCTATTATATGAAAGTAAATTAAAAGGAGATTATGAGAAAGGGAAAGACAATGGTCGAAGGTTCATTTACATTGGCCTTTCATAAGAGAATAATTAGGAAAATGATTTTTTGAAGACAACATCGCACTTTAGTTGTTTAACTATCATGCCCCCAGCACATTTTTTTAATTTAGTCCCTATACTTAAAAAGTTGTTTTTTTCATTAAAATCCTCTCTACAAACATATACTATTATATTTAGTGTCTTTACGCATCTCAATTTAAACAAAATCATTTATTTTTTTTTCTAAATTACAATCACCCGAAAATAATTTGGATTAATGAAATTATATGTAAAATTGAGAGTCTCATCAATTATGTACCGGCTAAAAACAAACTGAATATCAAACTAAAATGTTACATGAACTTAAACACATGAGAAATATATTTGAAGATAGTAAATGTGCTGAATAAGAAAACATTTAATATTGTGCTTAACTACGTTAAATTTAAGAGAACATTTAATTATAAAAAATCTAAAGTACATGAACTAAGTTAGCTAAAAAAATAGTGCAGAAGTTTAATAACAAATCAACAAAAGTAAGGAGTGTGTTGTTGACATTTAAACCCTAAGAAAAGCAGATAGTAATTGAAAAGCAAAGAAAGGTTGAGTTTGTAATATTGTTTTCTCTTTTAGACTAGAAAACAAGTTACAAGTAGAACAACTTGCCCTAATAAGAACAAATTGTAGCGTTTTACTAGAGATGTTCTTTTGATATAATTAATTAATTCATTTGTGCCGTAGGATCAAAGGAAAATAACCATTGGGTTGACTTGGATCCTATTTATATGTAAAAAAAAACTTTGCTATTTTCAACTGTCATACACTTCTCATAGATTTATCAATGATCAGAATCAAAGCTTTGATGCTTTTTGGACTTGATCTTGATTGTAGTCTATCTCATTTGTTAATAGTTACGGAGTTAAATTTGTAACTAAATAAAAGTTTTTTTTGCCTCGAACACTCATTTCATCATCAAAAGATCATTCTTACAAAACGTAAAGCAAGTTAAGGAAAAGTATGTATATACTTTATTTATAATTAAACATAGGTCGTTCGATATAAAAGAATTTTTTAGATTAATAAAATTTTAAGATTGTTGAAAAATATAATTAGAGAAAATGAAATGAACAAAAGAAGATAATCACATTTGATTATATGTTAGAAACACGTTAATTTTATTTCAAATATCATGAAAACGTTCTCGCAGTGTGATGCACACTAATTTGGGAGGTTTTGACATTAAGTCAAATTGAGGGACTACAAATTAGAGGTTATTAACAGTGGTTAATTATAGAACCAAAAGGAAAATGGTTCTAAAGTTGAGGACCATAGTGTCCTACTTTCAAAGTTAAGGACTAATATGTCCTACTCAAATTAATGTACTAGCTTTCGACACTATATATCTCCAAGATTAGTTGTGCTGTCTTTCAGGCTGGTATTGGGTGTGTTGACTCGGCACACACATCAGTCGTAAAAATTACCCACAGGCCACAACATGTGAAAATGTTAGTTTATAAGACAGAGACTGTTGTTAGACATATCTAGAAGTGACTCCTTACTACTTTTCTTCAAACATATATTAACATATAACATATTTTCGAAGATTTTTCAATCACGTTATTTAAACGTTAATAGCCAATATGGGTCATTGCCATGTGTTAAAAAGCCTCCAAAAATCTTCAGTACTCTATGAACTTTGGCGTTAAAATCAAATGTAAAACAAAAACTATACGAATTTAAAATTATATGTAAAACTTATAATGCTTTAATATCAAATTCTATTCCCATTAAGAAAGTAGACAAAATAAAAATATGATACATTCTCGGAGCTTCACACTTTAAGCTTTGCAAGGTTGAAAACGTTAATCTCTTAACTTTAAAAATAGACATGTTGATCTTTCTACTTTAAATTTACTTCACTTTTAGTTTAAAAATCAACCATCATTAGTAACTGCTAATTGAACCTCGAATGATAGATACATTTAAAAAAGAGAGAGAGAAACAATTCAAATTGAGAAAATATTCTTACCAACCATGTAATTTGCTTAAAAAACATATATAATCCTTTTAGTTTGAAAAATGATAAATATATCAAGTCCATAAAAAATATATTGTTTCAGGATGAAATGACCAGAACATTATTGATCGACCAAATTTTAATTTTTCTGTCACTTAAAGCAAACATTAAGGGAGATATGAGTCATTTTCTAAACTAGAAGAAGCTTTTGCGTCTTTTAAGCAAATTACATGGGGTGTCAGAGTATTTTTACATTTTTTAATCTACACCAAAGTATATTTGTAACCCACCTAAAGTTTATTATAACTCAATGTGTATTGTCTTCTACCCATTTGAAGAATACGATTTTGTGGGTATATAAGTTCAGCTCTTGTAATATCGTAATTTGTATTGAAATTTAATTGAGGGTTTTGAGGTTTAGCAACAATACACGAATCCGCTATCTTGTTTCCCATTCCTTTCCATTTTCTCATTCTGTTGCTACTTTTCCTTTTATTTTTCTTTTAGTTTCTCTACTTCCAAACACTTTTTCATGTAACTCATATAATAATTTTCTCTATAAATGAAATCGAGAAGAGGTTTCTTCGATTAATTATACCTAATAACAAATTCTATGGCGATATTCCATTTAGGCTTAAACACCTGACAAGGCTTTCAACTATATAATTGGAAAACAATGAACGAAGTAGGATTATATCTAAATTGAACAACCTCTTTGTTTAAAAAAAACTTAACCTAAAAAATGGCAGATAAGCTCCCCATGGACATGTATACAAAATCAGAAACTTTACATTTCTACTATAATAATAAATCTTAAGAGGGACTAAATTTGTTTGTTTCATCTTGGCCAGAACTTCCATCTTCCCCATAAACAATTTCTTTAATACACTTATTATATCATTTGGTAGATCCGCCAAATCAAACACATTATTTACATTTCTCCTGAAACACTACGTTATTATTTTGGTCACTCTTCTCTTTTCAGATATTCACTGCTTATGCTATCTCTACTTCCGACCACACCTGATTTACCATTGGAGCAACCAGTTTGATCAATCAATGATATTTTGTTCATTTCACACTAAAACCACGCACATTTGTAACGAACCGGGTCTGTTTATTTTTTTTTTAAACTAGAAGAGGTGTCTATTTTTTAAGTAAACTATAGGTGTGGTTCAAGTACTTTTCTCTAAAAAATCATTTTCGATCTTGAGAATTGAGATGGGCAATTTTGATGTTATAAGACAATTTAATAACGGTTTTGATTTTTTTATCACAAAAAACAAACACTAAATGAGGTTTTGATTTTAATTTTTCAATCACAAAAAACAAACACTAAATGAGGATTTAGTCATTTTTCAAATTAGACAAATGTGCGTGTCTACTTTTTCTATTTAAATTTTGAGTACAAAGTATTTAGTAAAAAAATGAGAGAATAAAGCGTCAACGTATAAAGTTTGAGGAAGAAGAAAGATTTTGTCTAAATTTAACTGATGGTGAATATTGTTTTCCGCTTGGACGAAGGATAAGATATAGAAGGACGTATGATCGATATGTTAGTAGAGGCCACATGTGGGGACGTGGATGAAGACAGAGAGCGACTCGAATCGCTGTTAGAAGTAGGTCCCAACGCCGCAACCGCGCACATGAAGCTACGTCGGACGGCTGCCAACTACCGCCCCAAAAGCTAGGGGTTGGTAGCGTGTCGGACGCAGACGTTTTCGCTCAATTTCCAAATATGTCCCTACGGTCACCTCGCAATCACCACTCTACCTCTCCCCGTGTGATTTTGAAAATATCCCTTCCTAATAAATTCCCAAATTGAATTGATAACCTCCGATTATTTTTTTTGTCATGTTTATCCATTCTATTGAAATTGATTTTTTTTCATTTCCATTAACTTATTTATTAAAATTCATGATAATTTATTTTCAAATTGAGTATAAAGAAATTATTTGTGATTTATAATACTTATTATAACTTTGAGATCATGCAAAATCATTGTTTTTCAAAGTTACATCAAAAAAGAAGGGAGAGGGTATTTTGTAAAAAAAATCGAATAGACATTTTGTAGGTGAAAATTAAACTAGAAAAGTTGTCAAATTGTGCTTGAAACTAGATTAAACGGTGGTGTCTGTGTAATTAATGCTAATTTTAAAAGAAATTGATATAATCTATCCGATAATTAACTTATGGTAAATTAAATTGAAGCAATCTTGTTCGAAAGAGATGAATTATAGTGCACTATGTGAAATAATATTTTGTTGTGACAAAATTAGTAGGTGGTTAGCTCTTAAACCCATATTTTAAGTGCGTGTATTTGAATTGTAGTATTTACAATATAGTATAATTACAAATAATAATATTATTGTTGAGTAGGGATGGATCCCACTTTCCAATAAACTGCCAAAAATACAAACAAGCTAAAATAATATTGCCATTAACTTTGGTACTACAAAGTTCTTTTCATCTACACTTCTATTGTGACTTGCTTAAAAGATATGGACATCTCATGTAGTTTAAAAAAATATAAATATGTTCAATCGGTTATGAAAAATTCAATTTTATAATGAAATGATCAAAATAATCTTAGATCCATACCCGTTTAAGTAATATGACTTGTAGTCGAGAAAACTCGTACTTGAGAAAATCTTCCAAACCTAAAATTGGATTATTTCCCTTATAACCCGAAAACCCTCAAACAAGAAATACGGGTATTCATGGTATTTTGAGAAACTTTAACTTCGTTAGTAGGAAAAATAATGTTTTTGAATTTTTGAGTCTTCAAAATAAAATGTAAATAGAGATCCGTCCGTGTCTTTTCTTAAACTACAAAAGAT
Organism: Datisca glomerata; assembly: GCA_003255025.1. NCBI lineage: Eukaryota > Viridiplantae > Streptophyta > Magnoliopsida > Cucurbitales > Datiscaceae > Datisca > Datisca glomerata. Next base: position 569,802 of record QANY01000665.1, read on the forward strand.
GTATGTATCTTTTAAATAAATCTCAAAGAATATCTAAATATTTATCCCTTATTTAAATTTAAAAACGCTCTGTATTCTAATGAGAGATTCCAAAACGTTTGATCAACCATTACATATGAATATAGATCATTATTTACTTTTTTTATTATCTGCATGATCAAAGTAGACTCACAAGTATATATCTCTTATCAGATCGAAATCTAAAAGACATAATATATATGGCCTAACAAATTAATAATAACCTATCAAATAAAAAAATATCATTTTTTTGTAAATCTAGAAGTATGATTAATTTTATTCAATAATTGAAACTTAAAAATGCCATGTAGCAAAGATAAGATCAAATAGGATAAATGACCCACCCTAAAGGTCATGCATGTGTATGACTGTGGAAGTTGAGTCTATTAACAATTAAGACGTAGCAATAATTAATCCATTGATTGGGAGAGAAGCAATACTTTAAACAAAAACCATTTTTTATAGATAAAAAAACAGAGAGAAAATGAAATACATATCTTGATAAACAAATTTTCAAGGGTGTCAAAGACGGATTAAAAAACTATCTCATAGAAGCTTCTATTGTCCCAACCTAACCCTTTTAAAAAAGGTAAATAACAAAGAGTGAATGGTTGAAAAAGTGATTCTTTTAATATTATTATATACGTGGGCCAAGGGTCATCGTCATTTGCTATATACATACACATACACATATTATATAGATTTATTTACATATGATTTACGGTAATTGTTTCAAAGATCCACCAGCGCCATTGTCCTTTTGTTGTGCCCATCTACGTCTTAGATTGCTCTTTTTATTTTCTTAAATACGATATGTAAGATTAAAAAGCTGCTTTACGATAATTCATCAGTTTAGACCATATCATATCCATTTCAGAATTAAAATTAAAATTTATCATGAGTATTATATATTGTAGAGTATGTTTAACTTCATGGAGCAACTGCAATGATTCAAACTAAAGCTAGAGAATATTTGTAACTATCAAATATATTGTACATCTTTTATTGTAAATCTTATTACAAAGTTTTCTCTATTTTTCTTTATAAAGTGTTCTACTTGGTAGAATGGTATAGTAAAGTGTGGTTCATGGATTGAGCAAAAGCTGGAGAAAGTCCAAAACGCTATTAGATTGGCAATCAGATCGTCCGACTCAACAACAACAATAGTTATTGGCAGTGCGATAAGATTTGGATGGTAGAACATGACCCACTCACATATGAGTTGGTCAAATTAATTACTATGATACAATTATTAATACAATTAGAACATGCATCGCCCTCTTGTATCCTGATGTGGTCAAATTCATAAAAAAAAATCATATTATTATTTATTCTCCTATATATTTCATTTAAAAAGAGCATTACTTATCAGACATACTGATGTTTTCAAAAATCATATTATTATTTTTCTATTTACCCAATGTAAAACTTGGAGTAAATATCATATTAGTGTGACATATCAATCTTATTTACTCTCTTCCAAATATTAATAAAATAATATATATTAATTCACGTGTCCATAATTAATGAAATGAATATTGAGTAGTACTAGAAATTTTCCCGTGAAATTTTGAAAAAAAAAACTTGAATATCGAAATCTCGAATTAAAGGGAAAATACATATTTAATATGGTTTGGTAAGGTGATAGTGAGGAGATAATAATGCTAAGGGAGTTTGGTAGAAGGATGGTACCACGGACTGTCGTTTAGATTTTTCAAAAATAGACTTTATAATAAATTTCAAAAAAGAAAAAAAGTTTGTAATTAATTGCTTTAACTATGGAGGAGATAGGTTACCCACCACTCACTCCCATCCTCCCCTCTCTTCTCCTCCTCTCACAGCTTATCCATTCCCTACCAAAGCTAATCCAACCTTTCCTTTTCCATAATAAGACAAACCCAAAAGAGAACTTATAAAAATTAGATCAAAAGTTAGTTTAAATTAAGTAATTAACTTGATAAATTAAGGAAAAAAAATTAAGAAAGGATAATTATAATGTTATAGTCTCGATCACATGAAACAACATTCATAGATAATCTTATAGTCTTATATATGTGCATTTGAAGTAATGGTTGTCACAAGCTTTCTCAATCAAATGAGTCGATAATGATGATTAAGCTTCTAAATCAAAAATGAAATTTGACGACTATAAATATAGCCGTAGTCCTTACGTATAGTGAACCTAAATACACTAATAACTCGACCCCTACCATCTATTAGTAGTTTAGACTATTTTTTGTGGTTTGAATTTGAGCATTTACATTTGTCATCTAGTTACCAATAAGCAATTCAAACTTAAAATGATGAGAGTTTTAATTGCGACTTAAAGTTGTCGTTGCTTCACAAATATTAATAAGGTTAATACCGATAAATTTTCTCATCTTATCATAACTAGAAAACATGTAAGAAATTATACGTATAAAAAAACTTAAATAATAGACATCACGAACCTCGTATGTTTTGTCAAACAAGAAAATAGTGATATATTACCGATTAATATATGAAACATTCTTTATCAATAGTATTTGAAAATCTAAGCGAATACATAAAAATAATTTAACAATCACCGACCAACAGATCACTTAATAAACCTCGTCACAACAAATAGATTACCTAATAAAGCTAAACTTTAACTCAACTTGCGGGTAGCAAATAACATTAACCAGATTACCATTTTGAAGTTCTGTTAGGTATCTAATAGATTTGGTTTTCCTTTCTCCCAAATAAAAGGATTAGAGAAAAGTCTACATAATATTACTTCTAAATCAAAAGAGAAACAATAGAAAACATACATTAAAAAACTTTCCAATTAATGGAAAAATATTCATTAAATGTTCAACTGTACTGATACTAAAACAATATGCACTAATAATCATACAAATTAGAGAGAGAGAGAAAAAAGGAAGAAGAGAAAATCAGAGAGATTTCAGACTAATAAATCATTAATATATATTTCTCATTTCTCTCTATTTTAATCTGCATCAAGAAATTATAAAAATCCCACTTCTAAAATCACTTCATCTCCAAGCTTCTATAATCCAAAACACTACATTTCAACCCCAAGAAATCATAATTACTGTAGCTATTGCCATCGCTAGAACCAATTTCGTCCATAATCATACAGCTACAGTCCTTGCTGCTCTGTAATCCCAAACTACATGAAAAACAGAGGCTTTTTCCTCCTCCGCTCTTCAATGGCTCCGGTTGGGGAGGGCTAATTCTAAGCTCCAAATTCAAATCTGGGCACCGTTCTTCAATTGGGTATTTTGGATCTTCCGCCCCACCCCCACTGCTGCTTTTATCTTCCTCTTTCACAGCAGAAGCTGAAAATGATATGGTGGTGGCGGTGGTGGTGGTGGCGACTTCCTGAGCGGGTTCGTTGATTGGGCGGTGAGTTGCAGGGTCAATCCCTCTGTTTAAAAGCTTTCTTCTTATATGGGTATTCCAGTAATTCTTTATCTCATTATCTGTTCTTCCCGGTAATCTCCCTGCTATTAGCGACCACCTATGAAAAGATCGAAGAAAACCCATTAATACTAATCAAATAAAAAAGCTGTAAATAGTAGATGAAATTGAATGATCGTATTGAAGGGATTTTTACTTGTTTCCAAGAAGGCTATGGAGTTTGATTATGAGTTCATCCTCTTCATCAGTGAAATTGCCACGTTTAAGGTCAGGCCGGAGATAATTGATCCACCGTAATCTGCAACTTTTGCCACAGCGAAGAAGGCCAGCGGCTTTAGGGAGTGAGCGCCAACAGCCTTCGCCATGAGCACGTATATAAGCTATAAGCCGTTCATCTTCTTCTTTAGTCCATGCCCCTTTGTTAGTATGAGCTTTCTCGCAGCAAGGAGATCTTCCCATTGAGAAGAATCAGAATCGCAATTTTTTATCTACTTTTTCTGTAACTTTTGCTGTGGTGGTGATGGTGGAAATGAAGTGATTTTGAGTCACTGGAACATTAAGGCCGGCCTTTTTGAGGGATTGGGGAATGGCTTTATAGGCTTTTGACTCTTAGTTAGAGATAGAGAGAGAGGAGAGAGAGAGAGAGAGAGAGA
>QANY01000665.1:573909-708706 GCA_003255025.1 Datisca glomerata
GAGAGAGAGAGAGAGAGAGAGAGAGAGAGAGGACCACAATTGCTTCTAGATGTGAGTTGGTGAGAGATGTTAGAGGAGGATGGTGGCCTCTCTCTCTTTGATGAAATTAGCAATTCAATCATTTATAATAAAATAAGGCAAAAAGAGACATTTAACTATGGGTGAGCTTTATTCAGGTATGTATCAAGTAAAGTTTTAATAAAGTAGGAGGCAACAAGCTGTTGATCACTGCTCTTTCTTTACAAGTTCTACACATTTTCTGTATAATTTATCTTAATAACATGAACATTTATTTTAATTCTAAAATTTAATTACATGAACATTTATTTTAGTTCGAAAATATATCTATATCCTTATTTTAGTTTTATTTTACTGTAAATACGTTCACACAACTCGCGCTATTTAGTAAGAAACTCATATTCTCAAGCATCCGGTATTTCACAAGTTATAGTATGTAGCAAATAATAATAACACATCAGTATAATCTTCTTATAAAAATGCAAGTTGTAAGAGTATTTTGAAAAAATAGTATGTGACTTAATTGTAGATAACATAAACGAAAAATTCATCTAACACCTTTTGTAATCTATTTAAATGACACGGATACTCATCTATTTTGAAAAATGATACATTTCCTCGTTTATGTTAGGTTTCACTAAAAAAAAAACTCCAGAACTATTAAGTTTCAAAGTAGCGCCGTTTAAATAATATGTAATACCAAAAATACTCCTCGTTTTATTCACAAATTTGAATACATCAACGTCGATTTTCTTTAATATTCAAACTAGAATTCACTTAAAGTCGAAACAACTCAGGTTTACTTATGTTTTGTGTTAGAGAAATAGTTAGATCGGATTTGTTATACAGATGAAATTATCGTGAATGAATTTATTTATTATTTTTTAAACTAGATGAGCGTCAGGTCATTTAAGCAAATTACATATACTGTTAGAGAAATTATTCTGAAATAGAAATACAAATATAAAGTAATGTCTACGGCATTTAGGTAAATTAATGAGAAATTTTTTCTATATAAATATAGAGTGGTGTCTGCGTAGGTTTTAAAAGATTGATGTAATTTTTTAACCTTTTTTCATATTATTCATCCTTCTGTCAATCGGAACTGGACAAACTTTTAAATTAATAATAAGAGTTTGTTAAGTTGCCTTTCCAAATCTTCCTTAACTGAGCAGACAAAATGTACCAGAATGCATTTTGAGCATATATTAGAATCAGCCCATTAATATAATTTTCTCCATAGGGCCAACTATCCTTGTTTTGTTTAGGTACCTTCCCTTTGCAGGCAGCTAATGGAAATTAACTTATTTTGATTCTTCAAAAAACCCAGATCAACTCATTAACCATCATAGTTAATCTTTTCTTTTTGTGCTTAAGTTCACTACCAAGTCGTCATTAAATTATTGAAATGTGACTCAAATTTAGAGAGTGAAAATAGAAAAAAAAAATGGAGGTTTGTTTTTCAATAATGCGATGAACTTAACTTTTTTTGGATCACTAAATGAAGTCTTACAATATACATTCTAATAAATGATTAGTTTTTATTGACATGGATAACACTTAAATAATAAAATGACGATTATCAAAATTCTGATATGAAACATTTAGACTTATACTTCAACAATTTGATTTTTATTTTACTCGAATATGATGTAGTTAGTTGTGGTGGGTAAAAAGTCAAAAAAAATGTATGAGAGTGGTTTGGCTATTCTTGTGCACAAGTATATAGATGGTAGTTGCGCTTTTATTCTTTAGGCACACTATCATGTAGCAGAAAGAGAGAGAGGGGGGCTTCTAGAAGGAGTGGATGTTTGGTACTGAGTTATATGATAAAGAAATGAGCAATGTTATAGCATAAGGATTTTCTGCAGTTGTTAGAGATGATGTTTAATTTATACCGTCTATATAAATTTGAACGGCCTGGATCAGATTATTAAAAAAATGTTAAAAAATTTCATCCATAATTGATATAATTGATACAATGAGAATGTAACACAATATAGTATGGTGTCAATTTTCCATTTTGGGTACATTTTTTCTAACTAATATGATAGTTTACATTTTAATATAGTATTATAAAAATAATCATGGGTGCCAATTTTTCATTTCATGATAATTACCTTAATCTTTGACAAAATCATGGACTAATGTAAAGCATGTAATAAAGAAACGCAAAAAGACAATATCTAATACACTTAGCTCCGTCGTTAATTATACTGCCAACTCATAATAATGATAAATGCTATACTAATACATACAAAATTTTATCATAAGAGAGCTATAACAAAAAAGAAAGGTGATGAATGTGGTTGTTGTACGTGGGCTTTTGGTACACCTTCCACATTATTTCCTTTTCTTCCTTCCAAGTCCCAACCTTCTTCCTTCCAAGAACCAACCTTATGGTGCAAGTTTGAACAATATAGGGGGTAAGGTCCATGGTCATTTGGTTTCTTACTATTTCCTTTATTTTTATTTGGAAAAATTACAGTTTTACATCATCACACTAGTACTAATAGACATTTTAAATTCTAAACTTTAAAACTTTACACTATAAATCTTTAATTATCTTAAACTTATAATTTTAACTTTATATAAAACTTTGTCTACTGCACTGTAATTTTTTAACAAAATGACATTATTTTTCCCTATCTGAGACGATGTCATTTTTTATATTAGGGAAAAACATAATCAAGAACGATGTCGTATCATATAGGAGAGAGCGATGTCGATTGTTAAAATACTAACTTGCAGTAGACATAGTTACATCTAAGATTAAAATTATGAGTCTCAGAAAGTTCATGATTTAAATTAAAATATTTTAAAATTTAAAGTTTAAAATTTATTATTTGAGGAGATAAAATGTAAATTTTTTTTAGTTTTGTTCCATGCAGAGAGAAAGAGATAAAAATAAGAGGAAAAACGTCTCATTTTTTCTCTCATTGAATTACTATATAGCATAGTTTCACAATGAGGGAGATATATCCACTTGTCTGTGATTAGATGGGTTTCACCTACCCTTCACTGTTCCTGGCTGTCCTTACACCCAATCCAACCATATACTCACTTTGCCATCACATGACAAAATTTATGATTTTCCAATCCACAAATTTATTTGACCTTTTACTTCACATACCAACATAAACTTATCCATTCATTCCTTTTTCAGATAATTGTGACAGCACAAAACATCTAAGACTATGATAAATTGAAACACTTGAGTATTTATAGACTAATACATGTGCAAGTATTTATGTTTAAATAGAGTAAAAAATGTTGGAAACAAAATAAATATAATGTTGTTGGAAATCTATAAACATTGATCATATGCGTGTTACGTCTTTAAATGTCAAATGATCGATCAATTCTGATGGTAGATGATAATGAATGTAGTTAATTGGAAGTTATTGAGACTGTTCAAGTTCGGTGCTGATGAAGAATTGAACTCTTGATATAGGTAAGATAATCATTACACATACATAGTAATTTAGACGAAGCACAAGGGTTAACATAAACTATCTGTCACCAACCACCTATCAAATTTGATGCAACCAACAATTTGTCAATTTGCACTTCATTTGACCATTACATTAAACGCTTTGTAAGGTCTGAGATTTCCCTTATAAATACTCACTTGCAGTCTAGAACAAGTAACTCCTGCTTGACCTTACTAACACTCAGTCAAAATCTCTCCACAACACTAATTTAAGCATTAGATTCTCTTCGGCAAGGATCCACCACCCAACCACAAGAGATTAACTCCTGCTTGAAGGTCTGCTCCCTCCTAGTTCTCCAGTTCAAATTTAGTAAATGCATTTGCAAAAAATCCTAACCGGGAGCCTGTACAGTACACCTCCAGAAGCTATAATGGATACGGATACCCTATATTAGTCCAAAATAAATGTACCACCCAATATAACTCGTCATAGAGAGTTTTCATCTGTTTCTCAGGCAGGGATCAGCTGTTAGATCAGAACATACACGTGTACTCTCCAAACCTGGGTTAATGTGTAACAACACCGATCATAAGTATAACTGAACATGTTCTAGCTATTTCCAGCTTCCACGGGACTGAACTTAATGTCATAATCAGTTAGGTTGCAATAACGTTTGTGGTCTCTATCTATCCAAAGCCCAAGCCGCGTCTGCTTTACAGAGTGAACATGAGAAGCACATAACTCATAGGAAAGAAAGGAACAGGGAAATCAAAGTTAAAAAATTAAAGGGCAGTTTGAGGATTGGGAAAAATTATAGGAGGAATTGAATTGAGTGATGGCCAGCACATTAGCACGTGGAACTCATATGCTTAGGTATATTGAGAAAGACATTTCAAAAGACTGTCCTTAAAAGCCCTTACCTAACTCACTTGCCTTGTCCTTCCCATGCGGGGTTCTCTTCTGATCTTCATTTAAAAACATTTTTTCAGTGTTTTTGGTAACATGATTGATAAAGACAACTACTGAGATCTATCTCAGACTACATGAGTATTCAACTTGTTCAAGTAATATTATAATCCTAACAAATTATTAATTTCAGACTTAATTTCTTGTTACAAGCAATATATCTATTTAGTTTAAAACAATAAAGTAATTTAACTTACTTACTCTAGGGTAAGTAGTATATAAAAATTTATCCGGTAAAGAGAACGTAATTTGAAAAGACGATTTCTAGTGCGCACAAAATCATCTTCTCCTTATGAGAGGATAAATGATGTGAATGAAATCTTATTTTGAAAAAAATCGTCTTTTCAAAATTATTCAAGTTTCAGGCATGCACTGATTAAACTCTTTACGAACTTGCCCTAACACCAATAAACTGATTCTTCTTCTTTTTTTGGGTTCACTGACTATATGAATCTTAATTTTGACTAATTTTGGAATGCACAGACCCTCATCAAGGAGTTTTTAGTATGTACACATCGGGTAATTCAAGGACATTATGTGAAGAGTTGAAGCCGAGACATTCAGGATCTACGCTTGTCTCGAGATCCTTCCTCAACCACTACACGAACCATCTTAGCGTTTCAATAAACTCATTCACTTACCATTCATATTACGTTTGGTCAAATGGAGTTGGAAGTTTTTGACCTTTTTGATTAACTGCTTTACTGTATCTACAATAGGTGTGAGATGTCTGGCCATGTCCACAACTAAATAGCTAAGTAGTCACCACCTTCCATACTTTAAATCTACTACTTTTTAAACTAAGGATTCAGCAGGAAGCTCTACAAACCCGTAAATTTACCGTACTAGAGAGGTACAGTTGCACATAAATGAGGTAGATTGAACACAAAATGAGGTACATAATCTCATTTGTTTTCAATGTACCTCATTTGTATACAAGTATACTTCCCCCCAGTATGGCACATTCACGGTTTTGTAGAATGACCGGTAAAAAAACAACTAAGAAATTTTTAGCAGCGCAAGATAACAGAGCAAGCGTTCATTACTGTGGTAAAATTCTTTACTTCACTATAAGATACATCAATCGCCACTTGCACTGTCAGCACTCACAACCCATCCATCATAAGATTCAACGAAAAAATAAGCATCCATATCCTCACAAAGGATTCATGAATGCTAGTGCCTTTGGGAAATCCTTTGTTAGTGATAGCCACTCAGCTCAGAGAGCTAGGGTGACTCCTCATAAGCCTAAAGTGCACTTGTTTAGCATTGTGTAGTTTAAACAACACATTCCCATATGCAGTTTTATTACTTGGCTGTGCAGAATAGGTTAAAGTACTAAAGGTAGGATTGCCAAATGAGATGAAAATGTTAATCTAGACTGCCTTTGTCTACGGGAAGATGAATCAGGTGATCATCAATTTGGAGCTTGTAGTGCAGGTATCCTAAAGCTATCTGTAGAGATTTTTTACTAGGATCTGCACAGTTTGCTTTGGGTTTTTCTAATAGATTTTTTCCTATTTTTCCCCTTTGTTTGAAAGGGTGCTGGTGGTTTGACTTTTGGAGGCTTGTAATGTGTGTGGTATGCCCCTTGTACATTGTTATCTTTGGTTATTAAGAGCCGATTCATGGCCAAGTAAGTCCTCTTTTGGACTATCTAGGCAAGCATGCTACTATTTACTACCACAATTGATAAACAAGAACTCCAATCTACTAGTTGTAGTCTCTATAAATTAAATGGTCATGAAATTATTCAACTATAGGATAGTTGTCAACAACCACAGACTTGGCATCTAGAGAAGTATCCTACTGACAAAGTTTCCTCTTGTCTGATTCAACTATTGCCACAAAAGCTGAAGATAGTCGTTTTCAACTTGTTCAAGTCATGGTTAGGACCACAAGAATGGTTCTTCCCCAATTCCTAATACAGCCAATTGGGTCTTTCTCTGTTTTAGCCACCACTAGAACTACCAGCATTATACCCACCAACAAATTTGCGGGAGAAATCTTCAACTAGCTGATTAAACTAACAAAAAAGGTAAAACCATGTTCTTTAATTTTAAATTTCATGGCCAATTGGGGAAATTTCAATAAAGAAATTATATTTACTTTAAAGAAGAAAGCTTTTCAACAAGCTCTATTCTTAAATGTCTGTCTAATTTATGGCCTAATACACAATTCCCAGAGTGAGATAGAGAGAGGGAGAGAGAGGAGAGAGTTACACTCATGGAACCTTGATTGGTGCGTGGTGCCTGCTCTCCTTTCTGTATGAAAAAACCTGCAGATTCACAACAGCATGACTGCAATCTTCTGAACTAGGTTGGTCAAGTGAAATCACAAAAGTCAGAATTCTTTTACAAATGGTGACCGACCAAGACCAAGTCAAAGCTAGTGGCGCAAATTTTTTAAAAGAACTCCATGACTTGTAATTGTCACTGATCAATGACTTACGCTCACCAATCAAATCATCTCAATTATGTAAACTTATACGCCTCAAATTTGAGATTATTAAAACCAGCCCTCAAAGTTACTGAGGTTCTTTAATTCACTATGTATGATTATTGCAGCCACGTACATGGAGAACAAACAAATTAATTTAATTCTGATTGAGAAAAGAATAGAAAATAGATTACAAGCTTTTCTTGTTTTCCTCTCCTTTCGAAAGAATTGTAGTAAGCTTTGAAAATTATGGGTTTAGCTCATCAAGAAGTGCTCCATTGCAGCTCTATCTGAATCCTTCCATTCTTTGAATCTATAAGATGGTACGTCCCGTTGATTCTTTTGTTTGTGATGACATCTGATAGACTAATATCAACATAACCAAGAGATTCCTGATTCGAATGACAAACACAGATTTATTTGTTATCTAGATCAATAAGCAGATGATATAAATTTACAACAGAAATGACGGTATGTAGTTTACAACATTCTCTATGGTTATAAGTTTGCCGATAACAATTGTACCTACTTATGCAAGCTGCATTGACTTATATCATTAAGCTACCAAAAAGTTTATCTGAAAAATGTTGATTATACGACATTTACAAGAATGGATTGTTGTTGATGTAATATTTTATAGTAAGTGAAGAAATTGTGGTCTGGTATACCTTGGGATACAGCAGTCCCATTCTTGATGAGGAGGTGCTGACAACTTCAATGTGTAATTGGTCATTAGAGGGAGGCTCATCTAGCATAAACTGGAACTCCTCTTCCCATCTAGGATCTCTGCTCTTCTTTATATGCTGTAGTAGTTTATCACAAATTCGTTATCCGTTAAATCTGTTAAATCTATGTAACCAGGCTTAAGTCGTAGACCATAACTACGTTGAATGTCCATAATGAGCTCCACATTCCAAATTGTTATATACTGAAAACTTACATTTTCAACTAGTGTTTGTTTAGATGCAAAATGAAAGATAGAGACAAAAAATGAGGGAGACAACATATTTATGTGTTATTTGAAAGATGCACAATTTCTTAAGTTAGGAGTTCCAACATTCAAATTGATCTCATAAAACCAAATGCAGAATTTGATTCCTTTTTCCCTTAAGAAACGAAAGATTTTAAAGTATGGAATTTCAAATGAAAATACCCTCAGCATCCAGAGGGAGTAATTAGATAAGTGATTACGATGATGATGATGATGATGATGATAGTTTTAGCTAATTTGATAGCCTAGTTTGTTCCCCTCATACCTTAGTTTTTCTCTCTTCCCCTCTGAAAAGAAGCCGTGCTTGAGGATTAGTATGGTGCTTTCCTTCAACATCATGAGCCTCCTGAACTATGACTACAAGCAAACCGCCACCAGCAGGCATTCCACCAGGAACGTTATGTACCTTGTCTGTTTGTTTAGAACCTTCTGGTAAGTCATCTACCTTAAATGGTTTATAGGTTAGTTCCACGATTAGCTGTCCCCGGTTCTTTTCGTTCTGAACGTCATTTAAGTTCATATTCTTAAGCAGGTCAAGAGTGAGAACTTTTGGCTCATCAGGGAGAAGATCTTTCAGAGGGACTACATTTATACCCATTTTGTCATGCTTGCCTACCTGGGAATAATTGTTTAACTTCCTCAGAAACAGCAACAAAGAAAATAAAAGGAAATAGGTTTTAGATTGGTAATCAATAAAAAAGTACCTGCTCCCAATCATAAACATGGAGCTCTAAAGCCTGAGTTTCAGGATCTTTAACAACCAAATTGAAATGCTCATTCCATTCAGGGTTTAAGTTCTTGTGCTTCACAGTAGACTTTTTCGATGGTAGTTTATCCCCAGTAAGCTTCAGTTTAACATAAGGGTCTGATGCCCCTAAAAGATCTTTCTTTTTAAGTTTCATTGCCCTCACAACCTTCACATTGAGAATTCCTACAGGCTTCTTCAAGGCTCTAGAAAAGTGCAATCATTATTATGTCAGCTCAAAGAGAAGCAACAGTCAATAATGACATTCTTGGTGGAAAAGAATGCTTACTTTGTTGGGTCCATAATTGGTATTTCAAGGGTTTGAGGCCATAAATACATGTTTGCAATCTGGTCTTTGATAACCTCCTGCAGAGGTGAAAATAGCTTTAAAAATATGAATCTGAAATGAAGCAAGGAGTGAATTCAAAAAATTCATAATAATAAATGAATTTTACTGTTCCTTATGATCAGATATTTATACCCTTACATGGAATTCAAGAGTTAATAAACTTGTGAGGTAGTTAAATTATACATGTTTAGTCTACATAGTGTCTGAGAAATCATCCATTAATTTGTAAGATGAAGCATTTCATTAAAAGTTGAAAAATCCAGTCCGTTCACTCCTTAAAACTTAGATGTTAAGGAGAGATGTACTAAAACCTTATAACTAGCGCAAAATGGGCAAGTTTAGGCAATGTGGGACAAAATTTCAACACACCCTCCCATACCATAATATGGTAGCCGAACTAAGCAGCATACCAAACAATCCGAACTAAGAGGACAAAGAACCGAACTAAAACGGCACAAACAAAAGCCCAATCAAGCTCTGATACCAAGTTGAAAAACCCAGCCCAATCACTCCTTAAAACCTAGGTGTTAAGGAGGGGGTACTAAAACCTTATAACTATTACAAAATGGACAAGTTTAGGCGATATAGGACAACATTCCAACAATATTAACAACTGTAAAGGAAAAACATCTTAAAGTTTTATACCTGGACGAACCCATAAAGACCAGGTATTGACATGACATCAGCTCCAATGACCTTTAGCCCAAAATCAACATGTGGCTGCAAAATCAAAGACAGAACACTCAACAGAACAGAACATAAACCTGACGTAACCAGATTTTCTTTCCTATCATTCGGAATACAAAGTTAACATCAACCCTTGAAAAATCAGCTGTTTAAGAGAAAAAAAAGTTTAATAGAAATGGGAGCCAAATACTAAGCGGATTCAGCAACTGAAAACCGCATCTTTTGCACAATAAACAAACATCTCAAAAGTCAGGCTTGAAAATTTGCAGGTTTCACAATATTTTGAATCAGAAGTAGCTATGGCACCATCATATATATATATATATATATATATATATATATGAAAAAGTTAAGGATGGTCTGGTGATGTAGAAAAAGTAGAGTATAATGTTTTCCTTTGTCTCCGATGAATGCCACAGTATATAGTGTGTTCTTATACACACACAGAAGTTCTTTTGAAGTTTACAACATATGTCAACAACTTCGGCTCTAGTACGAGCTCTATCAAAAAAAATTTAACCAGCTGGATATTAAAATTTAAGCACTTGGATCTTATTAAAATTTTAAGGCAATTAAAACTACGTAAACGCCATTTGACCAAACTAACTACGATCACGAACCTTGTTCATGAGGGACACATATATATTGGCAAAGCAGGGAAAGCTTGGGACCAATGGTTTCAAGGTAATTCGCGGTGCTGCAAAGACTTGCAAATCCACCACCTGACATAAAAGGAGAGGAAAATATGATATAAGCACTTGTTCGTTGTCAAGAAACGCTAGCACCAAAGAAGAAGGGTCTTACCTGAACTGATGCTTTCAATCCAAATGCTTTGACAGCAACCATGATATCAGGATTTCCAGCCCATTTGATTGAAGGTTCCATTATCAACTCCTTCTCCTCTGTTTCATAAACTTTCATACCTAACAAGAAGATTATGGAAAAAGGGAATGTTAGTCATCCAGTTCTTACAACGTATTCTACCGCAAAATACACTCAGCTCCTGAGAAACCACACCGGAATTTGTTGAGATCAATTAAAGAATATGAGGAGAATAACTTTCAGCACCTTGAAACATCGGTGGTAGCGACCCCAGTGTAAGCTTCTCAAATTCAATAGACTCAATCTTAAACTTCGGTATTTGCTCAGCAATGATGGGCATAGCTATATTCCTTGCAGTCTTACAGATTGCCTACGTAAGAGAAGATAAACAATCAGTAAAAACTGAAGAAAAATGGACAAGAAATAGTAGGTAGGAGGAGTAGAACTCAGAGAGATCATAACCTTGTCTAGATAAGGCCACATATAATCTATAAACTTGTTAAGCCAGTCAACCTTCAGAAAAGAACAAAAGAAAACGATGACTGAAGTGTGAAAAATTATGGCGTCACATAACACACAGCAGCAAAGACAGCTTGACACAAGTTTAGCTAGATACACGGTCGTAATCTGGATTTTTCACCCAAAGTGGTATCTCAGGAAGCATCCGCTGCAAAGTCTCCGAATCTTGTTCCAGCAAGGGACGAATTTCAGGATCCTGGCCACCAGGAATGAAAACTGATTGAAATCGTTGAAACAGATAGACATTTATTTGTGAAACATTGACAGTGTATTGAAAATGAAATATACTTCCAGGTTCATCTTCAATATATACTCGTCTGACATCAGGAAGAAGTTACAAAAACATGCTCTGAATAGAACAACTTGTTTTCCGGATGGTTAGCTGAAGCTTCACTTAATTTCTCTTGACAGAAGACTTGATTGTATTATGATAATATAATGCTTATGTATTTAAGTTGAGAAAAAAATTAGTATATGTTCATCTTTTCCCTTAAAATGACCAAATTGTATTAACCTCAACATGATAGAAACTAAAAGTATAAGCAACTTGTAATGGCATTGCAATAATAATAATATTCATTGCAATAATAATAATACTCACTGTAATGGCATTGGTCTTTGCCACATTTGCATCAGGCAAATATCAATGATAAAAATAATACTCACTGTATGTCCAAGTAATAGCTGCCAACTTATGGGGTATAATGATCGTTCCAATTCAAAACATCCCCGCAATTAGCATTTATCACTCCTATCGAAATTGCATAACTTAATGAAAACAAGACTAAATTGAATCTAATTACGTCCTTTAATTTTCGACAGTTGATCAGTGGAAGTTTCACAACATCGAAATGCCGAACCAGATTAAGATTGTCTGTATCTGTTCCATTTTCTTCCTCTAATATCCACTCTTCCTTCATCAATAATGGAGAATACTATGAAAGAGAGTACAATGTGCCAAAAGATAAGAAGCAAAAAGTGAAATCAGAATGAAGACAAACCTCAACATGGCTGGGTTGGAAGTAGATAAAAAGGAAATACCCAGCAACCAGACCAATCGATATTCCAACTCCGAATCCACAAAAACCCATTATAGTACTCAAGAAACCCATCTCAATTTTTCCTTCAGATCAAACAAATTTTTCTTCTCCTGTCTCCCCAACTTCCCGCAAACCAAACAACCCCAAATCACAATTTTCTTTCACCCTCTTCCCCTAACCGGAACCTTGACAAAAACCCATTGCCATCAGCGTTCTACCAAATAAGTACTTCTCTCACAAATCAAACAAAACAGAAAAGGTGAGAATTAATTGAAAGGTAAATATAGACTGAAATCCCCTCGTCGATAACGATTGACGAAACAAGCGTACGTTGAGATTCGTTCTTAAGGCGTTAATCTTTGGCACGTTTATTGGGCCATGAGAGCGTCAATAAAACAGGTCAATTGTACTAAATTTATACGCATTGCACGATAGCGCGGGAAAATATCATCTACAGTAATATCAGCTACTTAATATTCCACGTGTCATTCCTGTAATCCGAGATCGGTCCCATGCCTCAACTTTCATAACGGTAATATGAAATAATTTCTCTCCAATTTTCCAAATATACCCCTTGTAATGGTTGTTGTCATTTGCCATTAAAAATAGATTGTTGTATTTGACTTGGTTTTTTATTCTCAAACTACCCGATTAGTAATAAACAGTTAGCTGATTTCCTCATAGAATTTTTTGAGTTAGGATGTGTCGGGGTTATCCCACACCGCTGTAGAAATGATTGATCATCAGTTTATAAATGTGAGGAAAATCCTCAGTCTTAATCAACATTAGTGAATAACACCCCAATACAATGCACTTGTCTTGTAGAATTAGTTGAGCTATGCATAAATTTATTTAGACACTTGTGAATATCAATAAAAAAAGTAATAAATATGATTATTCTTTATTAACAGTTTTATAAGCATAAGATCATCATATGTTACTTGAACTAATGCCAATGGAGGTATTGTTGCCATCCAATTGTAATGTTAATGTCAATGTTAAACATGCGAGATATCAATGCAAGATATCAATCATTTGTTGACGCACTCACCTTTCAATCATCTGTCGTAGATCATTCATCTTCATATTAACAGTAGTTGTAATTAATATGTGCTTTGAATGAAGTATAAAGTGTATATGAAGTTGATTTTTCTTATAGAGTGAGAGTGGAAGCATAAAGTATGGCAAAGATGTTCTGTTCCTATGTTTTTTTAGTCAGCTTGTATGTGTGCAATTTATTCAGCGAAAAGCAAAAACGAAAAAAGGAAGATATTGAGAGGAAAAAAACAGATTGCTCAACTCGGGAAAACTTGCATCTCCAGATCGAAAAAGTTACAATGTAATTCAGATCATATATTAAAGAGATGTTTAACATAAAAGAATTGAATACAAACCATTCATTTTTAAAATAAAAAAAGAATTTTCTTTTTAAAAAATACAAATTACATTTTTTAGCTTCAAGGACTCCCTATTCTATTTGACCATAAAAACCACCACTTGTAAGCTCCATCCTTCCTTGCCAATCCCGTCTCAGTGAAAAATTATCTATTTGCTTCAGTTCTTAGAGTCACATTTGGCTTGAATAGCTAGTGTCTTGCTGATGTTAGGACAATCATCCTTAGTCTTGCTGAAAACTTCTGTCGGAATTGAACAGCTCTCTTTCCCCAAGCAATACTGCTCAAATCCAAAACACAAAAACCAGTAAATTACTACTCTTTGCTTGCTTACTCACATATATATATTGAAAAGAAGTGTTGTTTTACCTTTTCAACGATCTTCTTAGAACCAGGAGAATGGCATTTTCCATGAACATAGTTTCCACAAGCACCAGAAGGATCGCCAAAGCTTGTAAACTGTATATCAACAATCTTCTTAAAATTTGGACACTTTAGATTAGCTGCAGGCTTTGCTACATCAACAACAGTTCTGAATTGTCTGTTCTTCCTCTCCCATGACTTCACGTTAGGCGGATGGTACTCCGTTATGAAACTACAAATCGTATCTCTGTTAACGACTAGGATCTCGATTCCTTCTGGGGTTGCTGGCTCTTCTTCCAATATGACGAGGAGATTCTGAGATGACTTAATGAAGGATCTTGGAATGTGATACTCAGATTGAGATGGCTGTCCGAGAGGAGAGAGATACGACATCCAATGTCGGCCGATGCTTTTGCCGTTTACCCAAATCTGTCCCTTTCCCATACCATTCATTCTTATAGCAACTGGGTCTTTTCCTTCAGGGGCATCAAAGTATGTCTGCCAATCAATAATGTCCAATGTCTAATTAGAGATACTCAAATGTGAGTGTCTATCGATATATTGTACAAGCGGATTACCTTGTACCAAGTGAGAGCAGTGGCTGGTTTCTTCACTTTCGTCCACTGCACCCGGTGTGATCCTCCCTGAGTGTAGACGCGGACTTTTTCTCCGTTCAGGCCAACCTTATGCCCCCAACCATTTTGTGTTAGATCAAGCGTTCCGGTAGTCAGACCAAGGATCGTCACAGCACGAGGACCAGAAAATCTGTGTTCCATGTATGCTCCACTATCCTATATATGATGGGAAAGAAGAACAAAACTCAGGGCCTAGTTTGAAAATATCCATGAAGTTGAGAGTAAAATAAGCTGTAGGTCTACTTACCGGGAGTCCTACAGTCATGGCCAGAAGTGATATGTGATTAGTCCCAACTTTGAAGGTTACAGCTTTTTGGAATACAAAACTCTTCTCCTCATGGCTTCCATGAGCAGATCCTGTCAATAGTCATAATCAACTTAAGCATATAATTAATTGTCTTTAGTTTGAATTACAATTTTAGTTTTGAGTATATATCTTTGTACTCACCAACATATTCACCATTCACAAAAGCATGCAATGCATGTCCAAGACTTGCAACTCGTAAAACCGGAAGAATATCGCGTCGCATTGGCAAATCATTGGGTTCTAAGTCTATGCTGCAATCAGATACACAACAACCACGTCAAATTTCAGGTGTCAGTCTAACATTTCTGAGTAAAAACACACGTAATTTTTTACAAGAGAAAATGTTAAGCTGTCCATCGCTAGACATTGGACATTTTTATTTCCTAGGGTCTATCTATGGAAACCTTTGTTTTGAACTTCACTTACCTAGTGGTATACCAAGCATAGTCAGTGGTATCTTTAAGCAAGTTATAGAGCTCGCGTGGTATCTTGGAATCGGCCGGCAAATCTTGGGCAGTTGGAACGTGCTCGGACGACATCCTCCATTTTAGCTTTCTTACAACCTTTGATTTCACTAAGTTCCTTGCATTGTGCTGTGATACAATCTAATGATTTTTTTCACAGAGAAGAATTATGAGTTAGAAAGTGTAAAATTGCAGCATAAGGACACTTAAAAGATCTTATGTATACAAGACATGAAGGTTTACGGTTTGAGTGTTGAAGACAACGGTCTTGCAATCGGGGAGGATGCTAATGGAGCGTGGTGGCAGGTAAAACTCTCTTCCCTTGAATTTCACCGTCTGAGCAATCCTCGAGTTGTTGTTCGTCAAGAAAGCTGCGCATATGTTAGCTCCAGTCTGCTTATAGATTCTAGCCTGCACAAGATTACATATCAACCATTTAGTTCGTAGTTATCAATCTGGTTTCATCTTGGCCAAAACCTACATGTTTTGTTAAATGACACAGACATCTCCTCAAGTTTAAAAAACGACACTTTAAGTCCATTCAGTTAAAAAAATTGTTAGATTCTTAATGAAATGACCAAAACACTCTTATCGTTTACCTCAGTATCCCTTCCGAGAACTTTGGCACTAGGAGTACCCCAAAGTAAAGGCTTCTTGCACAGGTTTAAAGCCTTATGCAAGTCCCTTAGATGGCTCCATTTGGGTTCCCTCTGCAAACCATATTCATCAAGAGGAGCTTCATCATAGTAACGAGTCGTCGAAAAAACCGAGCTTGTTCTTCCAAAGTTTGTCCCACCATGGTACTGTAGTAATCAAGACGTAATTAATTACTACTTAAAACTGCTAATTATCTGCAGAAGTAAGAATCATATGTATACAATCTTCCTACCATGTAGTAGTTAGCCAAAGTACCATTCTTAGAGAAGAATCGAGCTACTGAGAATGCAATATCCTCTGCAGCTCTTTGAGATGGAGGGTCCCCAAATACTCTATACCTGTAATTATAACATAAAGTATTCAATATCAATTAGTTCCTAATTAATTGGGAAATTTTTCAATGATTTAAATTTTAACATATACTCACTGAGCAGTCCAGTTCTCAGTCCATAAGCTAGGCTTGTAAGGTTTATTTGGACCACTGAACGTATCTCCGCAGTGTCTTCCATTGCACGTATTAATCTACAATTCGAAGTGAAGATCTGGTTTTTTAATATCTATAACGATAGTTTAAGACATTAGATAACACTGTTTTAAACTTAGTTAATTACCACTGGATCAGGAGCATCCTTTTGTTTGCACATCACCCATGGAACACCAGTTTTAAGCCCCACAGCCATGTTTGCTGCCCATTGTACATAACTGACTCCTAATTCTCTGTATGCGCGTTGGATATGGTTGTATTCGTTCTCTATCTGAAACACGAAATCTTAGACTTAAATTCCGAATACTAAATCGGATTAATGATAATTAAAATCCGAGAGCTCGTTTGATTAAGATTGAAATCAAACCTGTGCTAAGATGATGGGGCCGCCTTGCGGAGCGAATAGCTTCTCTTCCTTCATCTTGTTAATGATCATCTTCACAAACTTCTTCATGTGGTACTGTAAATCAACAAAAGCCTTATAACCAGCACAAAAAGAGAACATGTCCAGGCGATTGTGGGATAACAATACAATGAAAACAGTTACCTTAAATGGCAGGTTATCAGATCGGAATATAATGTTGGGTACCTCTCTTAGCCAATATGGAAGTCCTCTGAAATTTTACATGGATTAAACATGAAATAGATAGATATATAGAGAGAGGTGTATACATACATACATATATATATATATATATATATATATATATATAGAGAGAGAGAGAGAGAGAGAGAGAGAGAGAGGACAGAGAGAGAGTATACCCATGGTTCCATTCAGCTTGAATGAAAGGACCAACCCTTAGAGTAACAAACATTCCTTTTTCTCCAATCAGCTTGATGAACTTCACCAAATCATAGTTCCCATGAAAATTGAACTGCAAAAACAATTACAGATAAGCGCGGAATTCTCAGACATGAGACAACCGAAACACGGTCCGTAACAAAATCCGTTACCTGACCACGAACAGGCTCATGAATGTTCCAGAAAACATAAGTCTGAATCACATTCAAACCTCCCTGTTTCGCCTTGTCGATCAGCTCCGGCCACATCTGTATTACCCCAATCAAAACAACGAAAAAACCATTGAGCCGGCTCCATTCTACCGTGTTCAGTTAATTGATTACATGATTTATACTTACCTCTGGAGTACTCCTGGGATAGTGAATTGAACCAGAGAAAAGAAGCTCTCTCTTGCCATTGATAATAAGAGACCTGCCATCATAAATCACACCAGTATTGTTACGGTGAGCGACTGCAGCCAAAGCCAGAAGAGAGAGAAGAGCGAATGTAAGCGCCTGGCTCGGCATTGCCATTGATATGAGTATCCCGAACCGAGTTCGGGTTAATTAAACTCGGTGGTGTCTAGGATCGAAAGAGGAAAAGAAATAAGGAATTGAGGTAAAATAAATGGGGGGTTGGCCTCCTTCTAGAAGGAGGGGAGGAGGCCTAGAAGCTAAATCAATGGTTGAATTTGAGAGACGGTGATATAAGGAGGGGGGGGAAACGAAGAAGGAATGTAAGGAGTCGGAGGAAAGGTCGGAGTTGAAGGTTTGAATATCGGTTTGGGACCATTGGACGTGCTTTTTTTGCTTTGCTGTTTGTCTGTCTCTTTCTCTTCTTTCTCCTTTTGGGTAAATTTTTTTCATTTGCCTATTTCTGGAAGAAAGAGAGAAGGAGGAGAGAGCCGTATGCGCGGGAACCGGTGGAGGCCTTGTAACTGTAACTAGATTTCGAAATTGCCGCGTGATGGACGTGATTGTGTATTCTCTACAACGTTTTATATAACCTTATTAAAATAACATCTGCATCAAACAAAGAAAATTCTATTGAACAACTTTTATACTGCACATGAGTTATTGTTATGTATATTTGATCTAAAATTTATATAGGTCATGGCTGTACATAATGTATGTCCAAATATATTGTAAAACAATTCATGTATGTTATGCGGGTGTATTGTAAATTTATCTGTTCAAAAATAATTGTAGCAATGACTTGTTTTCATTTGATTTAAAATTCAATCTCTGTAAATTACATATTCTCCTACTACGATCGGAAATAAAAAGAACAACACTCTCTCTCTCCTTTTGCAATCTATTCGTCTAACAAATATTTTGATATCCATGTAATTTGAACGTTTTGTAATTAATGTCTTATTTTTTTTTTAGAAAAATGGTACGTGGTACCGAGTGGCTCAATATTACTATGAGTTTATACTAAATATAATCTCGCTATATAGTGAGAACTATATATAATAAAAAAATCTATATTACAAGCAGTGACAAACTCTATATTACAAGCTGCCCCCACTTAAATTTTTTATTCTGAAATCTTATGGATGTATATAGATCCTAATTATCTAATCATGCCGCACTATGGTTGGCCTTATGCTTCCACGTCAATAGCATAGAGTGTTGAACGGTGGAAGGTTTTTGTAAAAACGTATGTCGTTTTGTATAAAATGATGAAAAAAAGGGATGTTAGACGGAGGTTTAATTGAAATTCTTAAATAGTTTATGTTTAAATTATAACATTTTAAAATTTAAAGTGTAAGGTATAACTTGTAATAATTTGAGGTGTAAAATATATATATATATATATATATATATATATATATATATATATATATATATATATATATATATATATATATATATATATATATATATATATATATNAGTTCTTTTTTCCAATAATATCTCCTCAGTAGGTGCGCTAGAACATCCCAACTAGACTGACACATTCTTAGTACCATCATCATCTAACCTTAATCAACTTAAAATAAAGAACAAAACTGGAAAGAACACCACATGCGGTAACTCAACCAGAAAACCCCTCCTGGCTAGTCTCGTTAAAACTTTAACTGGAAAAAATTTCAATGAAAAAAATCTAGAAAATAAAAAAGATTACTAGCCAAAAGAAAGCAAAAGAAAAAAAACTCCAAAAATAAAATTAAAGCGAAAACGTCAAATCACTTTCAACAAAAGAGAAATCGTTCGAGAAAGGATTACATAAAATAACTGTAACCGAAATAAAACAACCCTCTCTAGCACAAGATGAAGGAATCAACGCAGCGAAAAATACAGGATCTTAAATTATTCGAGAAATAACCTATTTAAAAATGGATTAAAAAATACCTTTTGAAGCATGGCGATAAAAAATCGAAACATCATAGTCTTCCTTACTATTCCTCAAATCGTCAACCAATATCACGAGCGGGTGTGCACTCGAATCAAATCAGAAACTAAAATTCATGTCTTTTTTCTTTCTTCAAAATCATAGTGCTCGGCCATGACATTTTTACTTCATCTGGACCGAAGTAAAAATTGTCCAAAGAAAAACTTACTTCAAGTTTTTCAAAAAATGGCTTCTTTAAAAGCCATCACTTCACATGTGTTACAATTGTAACCCATGTGAAACAATGCAACGATTGAAAAATTCTCAACCGTTGTTTTGATTTGATTTTTTAATTATTTTAATTGATTAAAATTAAATAAATTAATTTTAATTAATCTTTGACTTTTTTAGAATAAAGATGAAGTTAGTTTTAAGATCACTTGGTTGACAATATGGTACTCACGTTGAACCACTTGTTCATTAAACAAGTCTCGTCATAATATAACCCAAATCCGAGGCTAGTAAGGGGACCATAAAGATAAAAATACATTTGGATAAATAATTAATAAACTTTATCTATTAAACTCATAATCAAATTTATTAATTATTAATTACGATTAACTCCACTATAAAATCGTAACTGAACTCCAAGTGTATTTTATATTACTCGACGTAATTATCCTTGACTTATTATTCATTATGTAATGCCCCTCCATAATATAGTACCGAGTATAATTAGGTAAATTACTATCGACCTAATATTTATGCACATCTTATTATCCATAGCTTCCAAATTCATTTTAGTGGTCAACTATGATAATTTTCATACTTGATTGCTCAAGTAAAATTAACAAATCTCTAGTACTACACGAGAGATACTAAGCGTTTAGTTTACTATGATCACATAAATAAATTACCTAAGAGGTACTATGTCATTTAATTAAAAGTATCCATGGATTCTGCTATTAAGAATCTATGGACTCACTATCAATAACTCAGTCATCCAACCTACGGAATATGTTGACTCATAGAGTCTCATTCTTAGTAGATCTAAATAACTAAGTCATCAAATATGAGTTCATAACTCTCTCAGATTGAGAGCACGCATAACATAATAGTAGTGAGTCATTATTTTCATTTGGTATTACTTCATTGAAAATCAGACTCATTAGTCATTTTAATGTATTCTAAATACATTAGTACATTAAGTAGGCACTCCACCTACTGACCAATGTAAGCCGCTCTACATAATAGAGTTAATGTATTACAATCTTCTCTTAGCAAAGCGCTCAGCTTTACTAGACTGTGAAATTAAGTATTTACAAGTCATAAATGACTCTTGGTTAAATATATTGTTCTCATGAGTTAAATTTCATAGGACCCATAAATAAAGTACTATTATGCTTGTGGACATTTTACAAGAATGTATTGCATATAATATAAGAATAAACTATTTATTATTAATCAGAATTAAATGTCTCAATAATATAATAGAATTTCAGTGTTTTTAGAATATAATCCTAACACAAGAGTGGGCTAGAGTGTTTCTATCTCTAAGACAAAAATTGAAAGACAAAGAATTTAAACTACTAGTAAAGGAAATAATATAAAAAAAACTAAAGGCCCAATATCATGATGATTGTCACAACGTGCGTGCGACGCGAAGTGGCGATTAAAAAATTTATTTTTTAAGGAAAAAGAAATTTGAAGTCGCCACCAATCATTTTAGGGTGTGATTGGTCACCCAATTTTAAGATGAAAATTTTCAGTCTACAAAAACTCAAAGTTAGTTCGGGAGTCATTTGTGTGTGGGGAAAGTATTAGCACCCCACAACACCCATTATAAAATGATTACCAAATTTAATCAAATGCTATCCAATTTTTTATTTTAAGGCAAAGGTTAAAGAGATTCATTTTTTAATGTCCCATTTGATGCATTTTGTATCATAGAAATGAACAAAATAAATTACTTTTAATGGGTGGTTCAAAAGACCATAAAAAATTATTTTTTTATATCTTTTTAAATCAAAACATTATTAGAGTTATTTTCGGTATCCCAAGAATAACTCCTCACCTCAGTAGTTCGAGAAGTTTGGTATTCCAAAAATCTTGAAGTCCATCGTCGGCTTTTTTTTAGTGAAAATTAAATAATAGAAGTAACAAAATCTAAATCTAATTATTAAAATTATAATCCACACATACATGAACATTAATTATAATAATAAGGGAATAATGCAAGAATCGCATTATAAGCATGACGATGCAAGAATGCTAAATAAATAAACATGTAAAGGAAATTAATGTTAATAATTACAACAAAATGGAAGTAAAAGAATAGAGATAAGTTATAGGATGTCAAATTATAGAAAACATAAAATGTTGAGATTATATAAAACATACAAAAAAATGCAAGGATAAAGTAAAAAGACTATATTATGTAATAAATGAAAGAAAAAAAATTAAAAAAAAAATTTATATATATAGCAAGAACTGCAATGCAGCTATTGCTGCAACAGAAGAACACTTTCCTCTGTTGCACCCCTTTTTGTTTTTTTTTAATATTATATATTATAATATAATACAATAGTAATAATAATATTATTATTAAATAAATAAATTAAAAAAAATGATGAAATATAAACAATATGTTTCTTTAACATAAATATGTCTATTTTTTTGACTACTTAGTCTACTAATTGCCATTTTTCTTTCCTTCTCTCATTAGTCATTGCTAATCAAATAGCAAAGGGGGTGATCATGAATGATAATTAGTTCAAACAAGTGTCACAAAATGATGAACATACTATTTAAAAAAAAAAAAGACTTTGTAGGAAAATTGAAAATTTCACAACTTAAATATTTGCATAATCTTATATAGAGGTTTTACTCTCTATTTTATGCATTGTTATGTGTGAGAAAATTATCCTAAGGGGTCTTTGCATCAAATGTACACTTTCAACCCATTAAAATGGTTGATTCACATTTGGTTAATTTTTCCACCCCTCAAAAGCTTTATCATCATCCTCATTAATTAAGTTGATGACAAAGACATCTCAATATCCAACTTGTAAAGAAATTATCAAAGCGTGAAATTAAAATGTTAAGATTTAAATGAGGAGAAATGATAAAGAATGAACAATCCACTTATGTATAAAAAAATACAAAAGATATCAACTACATTCATATGAAGAAGAGAGATGAACAAAATATATTATGAACAAATGTACCAAACAATTAAGCTACCTTGAGAAGAAGAAATGGAAGAAGATGAAGATAATAGAAGTGTAGAACCTCTTCCTCTCTCTAAAATCACCTCTCTTTCTCACTCCAACCCCTCTCTTTCTCACTCTAAAAAATGACTTCCCTTTTTTTACTCCCAAAAGACCTCCCCTTAAGTGAAGACTTCATTCCTATTTATAGGTAAAATTAGGGTTTACCTTTTTTACTTTTAGTCTTTTTTCAATTTTTATTTTGTTTAGTCCTTTTTTTTCAATTTTTACTTTTTAGTCTTTGGACCACTTTTCTTATTTTAGTATTGGATTAGTTTTCAAATTATACATATAGTCTTGGATTATTATAAGAGCCAAAATATAAAGTATGTATATTTCATGTATTAGGCCGGATAAAATACAGTATCTACAATGATTAAAGTACTTACACTTGATATCTTGAACTAAATTCTTGAAATCCACGAAGAAACGAATGTTATTCGGATGAAACTTCATACATTCTTCCAAACCCCAACGAGCAGCCTCTACTTCAGCTAAGAGAACTAATATAGAGTTGTAGATTTTCTTAAAATCCACCACCATAAGAGCACCACCCGGATCCCATAATGCCCAACTAATTCCTCATCTACCATCAGGAAATCTGGCTGCATCAGAAAAAAAAGACCAATGAACCCCATCAAGACCAACACTGTAAGAACCATCAATGTTGAAATCAGAAGTGGCCTGCCTATTAGAAACACATTGCCACTCATAGAAATTTTCACCCGCCAAAAGAGACGCCTGTTACGGATCAAAACACAGACCTTTAAATAATTTATTATTATGTGCTTTTCAGAGGTGCCATAAATGAAAAATGAAACAACCGATGACTTCTTCTTAATTATCTTGATTCTTGAAATAGTCCATGACCGACTTTCATTTATCCAAACCTGATCTTCCAAGCAGCAGAGAAGATTTAAGCCCAAACTTGTTAAAAACCAAAATGAGTATGCATGACAGCAATCAAAGAACAAATAACAAATAGACTTCGAATCAGATTCACATAGTGGACAAATATCATCAGACAACAAACCTCTTTCAGCCAAATTACTCTTGCAAGTCAAATAATCGTTAAGAAGGTACCACATGAAGTTTACGTATTTTGGAAGAATCTTTAATCTCCATAAATTCTTCCAGATGAAATTATCACAAGATGAACTAAAGGAACTAACCGGTTTTCTTTTCCCTAATCGACTTGTATTGAATAAATCAACTGCCAACCGATAAACCCGATTTAACTGAGTAGCAACCCTTATTGTCAAAATGCCAAATAATCCCATCTTCACAGTTAAACCTACTAATAGGGATAACACAAATAGCCTCAGCATCCACAGGTAGAAACGTAGAATTAATGAGATCCTAATTTCAACCCAAACCATTCAGAAGCAGCAAATCTCTAACACTAGAATAAGGGGGATGCCTAGGAGTAATTGATTTGAAAGTGAAAGGTCTAGGAATCCATGGATCTTCTCAAATATTGATACTCACACCACTGCCCATAGACCATTCCTAAGGAGATTCCTCCCTTCCAAAATGCTCCTCTAAGCCCAAGAGGGACGTCTCCCTAAGTTAGCATCCATGAACTTAGAATTACGAAATACTTGCTTTTTAACACCTTGAACAACAACAACGAAGGATTCTTGAATAATCTCCAGCATTGTTCAGCTAATAATGCACGGTTAAAAGCCTCAGAATCCCTAAAACCAATACCCTTTTTACTTTTGGGTTGAAGAAGCTTAGACCAAGCCCTCCAGTGAATACCTTTCTTGAAGGGAGAGCTATTCCACAAAAAATCAGCCAATTTACTACAATTATTCTGATAAATAGAGATCAGAATTTCAAAGCAAGTCATAGTATAATTGGACATAGAAAAAGCCACAGCTTTATGAGAACCTCTCTACTAGATTTCGAAAGAAATTTCTTAGACCAACCAGAGATTTTAGATACAACTTTTAAATACAATTAAAAATATGGCTCTTATTAAGACCAAAATCCAATACAATGCCCAAGTATTTAGCAAGAGAAATTGCATTACTAAGACCAAATAAGCTAGCCAGATCATTTTTAACATTAACAAGAGTATTAGCATTGAATATAATGAGACTTTTCTGGATATTGACAACTTGACAAGATGCCTTACCATACAAATCCATGGAATTCATAACAATCCCAATTTCACTTTTATTAGCTTTGCAAAATAATAAGGAATCATCAGTAAAAAAACAAGTGGGAAATATCTGGACCATCCCTATGAAATCGAAAACCAAAAGTCCTATTATCAAAATCTTGGGCAAAGAGGAAGAAAGGGCTTCAGCACAAATGAGGAAAAGATAGGGACATAAAAGATCTCCTAGTCTAATTCATCTCGAAAGACTAAAAGAAGAACTCCGGCAACCATTAATCATAACATGAAATGAAACTAATGAAATACACACTTTGATGCATTTACACCATTTCTCAGAAAAACCTATTCTTCTCAAAACATTCAACATAAAACACCATTCGACACGATTATACGCTTTAGACATGTCAATTTTAATCGCAGCCTCGTCTTTTTCTCTTTTTTACGCATACGGAAAGAATGCATAATTTCATATGTAATTAATATATTATCCACAATTTGTCTACCCGAAACAAAAGCACTTTGAGAATGGCTAATAACTTTGCAATCTAAAATGATTAGAAAGGATTTTAGCAATCAGTTTATAAAGCACGTTGTAAAGGCTAATCGGGTGATACTGACTCAAATTATTCAGATTCTCAACTTTGGGAATGAGAACAATAGAAGTCAGATTAATATTAGCATGCAATACACAATACAAAAAATCTTGACAGCAGAAATAATATCGTTACCAACAGTCGACCAATTTTACTGAAAGAAGGCTGTTGTAAACCCATCTGGCGCATGAGCTTTACACGGGTTCACATTGTTTAGAGCTGCTAGGATTTCATCAGTACAAACCTCACTGTCAAGTAAGCTTCGGTCAAGGTCATTCAGGACATGATCGATGAATCTAACAATTTGATTAAGATCAGCCTGAGAAAGTTGAGAAGACTAGAAAAGATCTGAGAAATAACTCACGATCAAAGTTTCCATAGAATGTATTTCCAAAACCCATATATTGGAAGAATCTAACAAACCGTAAATTGTATTTCTTCTTTTGCGAAGTCTAACCTTGTGATGAAAATACTGAATATGGGCTATGTCACTCCAGTAAGCATCTTCATCCGCATTCGCAAGCTTTAGTTTTGTTTCCAGTAACTTGATTTCAGCTCGGCCCGAAACTTCCATGGAATAAGCCTTTTGGAGCTCGACTTTTAGACTTTGAACAAGTCTACATGAATTGGTAAAATGGGTAATCTTCCTCCATTCGATGAGCTCGGATCTAATTGATTTGAGCTCCCCCATAATATCTGAAGAGCCCGAATCGCCATATGAAGTCCAAGCCTTTTCAACATATTCTTACACCCAACCTGGTTAATCCATCTTCTTTCGTAGCGAAATAAATGGGGTTTATTGAAGAAAACTGAATCATTGTTAAGAAGTAAAGTCATTTGACCCGACCCCGGAGCTGGAACAACCAATCAAAACTCACCAAGCATCTATCGAGTCTTTCTTTAATAAAAAATTTAATTTTTCTTTTATTAATCCATGTAAATTCTGGGCCAACAAACCCAATATCTAAAAGGTCTGTTGAATGCATGAACTCCTTAAGGGATTCGTAACTACTTATCGATCTGATATTGCCACCCTATTTCTCCTTCGGATGAAGTATATCATTTAAATCCCCTAATAAACCACAACACTCCACTGATAACGAAATTCTTCTAGACAAACAATCGAATTGCTCCTTCCTAAACCCTAAGGAAGGACTTAAATGAATAGCAAAAATCCTCCATTTAAGCTTACGTTTCAAATATGAAATAATACATTCAATAAAGAACGAGCAATGTTTTGTGACCGTAAAAACAGAACCATCTCTCCAAAAGAGCAAGGCCACCACTTAATCTTGTAAGTTCAACTTCCAACAAATTATGCATATTCAAATTTTTTTCAATTCTTCAATAACTTACATTTGTTTTTAGTTTCAGACAAAAAGAATAAATCTGGGGAATGAGCATAGTTAAGCCCCGACAAAGATGAAACTATCAGAGAGTTCCCCACATTCTGACAATTCCACACAATGACCTTTATTGATCCACATGGGGCCTGTTTAGGTCGACTACCACCACCTTATTGGACACATTAACACTATCCTTAAATTCTTTAATACACGGTTCACCATATGAATCATTAAGAAATTCCTCCAACAAAGAAATTGAACCATTTCTCTTAGATCCAACTTTGGGATTGGAAATAATTGGCAATTTACCCGTTCGTCGTAGTTGCTTTAAAGGACCACCTCTGGGCACCTCTATATTTTGGCCCAAACTAAAGGTAAAAGGGGGATTAAAACCTTGGTCCACTTTAATTTCAACTAAAGAGTCACAGCCCAATAACCAAGCCCACGGTAGAATCAAGCCCAGCTCTAAATTCTGCAGAACAAGAAGCTACACGTGCACCCTCCCTCACTAGAACATCACCAACAGCAACACCCAACTTATCAAACCCATACGGTACACTCTCCCTCACTTGATCGCCACGCGTAGCAGTAACCAAATCATCTTCTGCAACTAAAATATCTTTCGGGATATACTTCTCCTGAGAAACCATCAAATCCATCTCCACCAAACCTGTACTTACTTTAACCCTTTCTACCCCTAAAACAGCAACAACCTCCGCAGATAACGTCCCCACTGAAGAAGATGGACCCACTGCCGGTGACGAAAATAAACCCACTACCGGTGTCGAAGAATTACCCACGACCACCGGAGACGAGGATGAACCCACAACCGGTGACAAAAATGAACCCACAGCCGGTGACGAAAATGAAACCATAACCGGGGTCGAAGAAGAACCCATAATAATCGGAGACGAAGAAGAACCCACAACCAGCGACGAAGAAAAAACCACAACCCCCGAACCTTCCTTCTCACCGGCCACCAGTGACGAGGCATCCCTAACACCACCAGAATAGAGCACCGGTGACAGAATCTCCTTCCTTCCCCGGAACTCGAAATAAATAACATCCAAATTGTTATCAGATCTAAAAAACCATGAGTTTGTCCGTCTCTCCAGTTGGGACCTCTAGAACCGTGTCCCCAACCTTTACCTCTCCTAGCACTCGAACCTCTACCTCCAGAACGACCACCACCATCGCTACCACAATCA
Source organism: Datisca glomerata (assembly GCA_003255025.1). NCBI lineage: Eukaryota > Viridiplantae > Streptophyta > Magnoliopsida > Cucurbitales > Datiscaceae > Datisca > Datisca glomerata. The sequence goes on from QANY01000665.1 coordinate 601,883, forward strand.
TGGGATCTCTGAAACCTAGATGAAAAAGGTCTCCTATCCGAGCCACCAAAAGCTGTGTCCCTCGCCATAATCACCCTCAATCGCATTACTAGAAAACCCATGAAGATTATAGAAACCATCCAAATGCAAAATCCTTCCACATAAACAACAAAATTTGGGTAATCGTTCAAACCTGAAAGAACACCAAAGCCGACTACAACGAACCCCTCAACTGAGGTTTAGATATGTCAAATTCAACTATCACTCTAATAAATCACTTCAATTCAAAAACGTCTTTCAAAAAACCATCATTTGTAACAACCACTCTTCCTACTTTGTTACTAACAAGTTCAACAACTTTTTGCCTCTACATTTGACATGTAAATCATACAGTTCAATCTAAAAACTATTCAAGAGAAACATCTCATTACTCAAAGAGAATCTCTCATTCAACAAAAAGATTGCCTTAAAAAAGTCAAGGGTCATTCTCCGTGATAAATACTAATGCAGGGTCACTAAGAAAAATACCTGAAAGAAATCTTGATCAACCTCAATGAAATGAGACTCCTCACTCAAATACCATGCTTTAGAAAGAGCTCTACGGAGTCCAGTAAGAGAATATATTTTGTTTGTGACAAACATTTCAATAATACTCAAACGACATGCTTCAATCTCTGATTACACAACCTCACGAGAAATCTCGATAATACTGTATTCTTCTTCTGTCCATTTACATTTGAGTAAACTGGATGATAAAAGATCATCTGAGTCTTTCATCATTAAGAACAAATCACAACCGAGAAGAAAACGAACCACATTCACCAGTGAAAGAAAATAGAAGTAGAAAAGTGAAGAAAACCAAAACCCTAGGAGAAAACCCTTAAGAGAAACTACCTCAAAAGAGGACATAAGTAACTATTTACATAAGCCACAAACTAGTTGAGTAAGTCATAAAATACTTTGGTTTATCAATTAGTTAACTTATTTGTCAAAATAGCATTGAGTATACCAGTTTGGGGCTCAAGTGTAGAAAGATTATTTCATACTACTAGTCTTTTTTCGCGTACCTTGCATGTGGTTATGTAAATTGTTCAGAAGTTTTGGACATAAGTAACTATTTCCCTTCTATTGTTGGAGACCCATATTCATACCTGAATGATCCATAGGGAGAAGAGGATGTTCAAGACTGAGACCCCAATTTTGACCCATAAGCAAGCGGATAAGCCAAGCCATGGTACCAACCGCCCTTAGCCAATGATCCAGCTGCTTATGTTGACTATATAGTCTATGCAGTTGGTTCTCTCGCTTTAGTTGAAGAGTCAGCAGCATAAACAATTACTGGCTCAGCTGCATTATCATATATGTAAGCAAGTAATCCAGTTGCTTATAATTGTAAACAATTCAATTAAGTTTCTAAGAAAAAATATATTTTAATGTTTTTTAGTAGGATTTCAATGATGGACGTAAACCTTATTATTGATGAAACATAATCCGGTGAATTAAATTAGTAGTTATGATGATCTACTTTCTCAAATGATAAGACACAACTCATTGGAATAAGAATGTTCATTCTAATTTATGAATTTGAAGTAAAAAAATAATTAAGTTCAATTTAAAGCCATTTTTCAAAAGTAGGTAAAATAAGTGAAACAAAATGCAATGAGTGAAATTGTAAAAATTTTATAGGAGAGGAAAACCAGAGGAGCATTACAAATTTTTTTATTCTTCTGTGTGCATGTAATAAAGAATTAATAATTATAATAATGATATAAAATACGATAGGAAAGATAAAAATATTTTTATTTTTATGAGGATGAATCATAAATATTTTAAAAGAAGATATGTGGGACCTACCATATTAATTTATGGGTAAACGTGATAATTTAAAATATCAATAGGGATATTATCGTTCAAAAATATTTCTCCAAGTTTAGTGCTTTTATATATGTTATAGATTATAGATATGAAAATGGTGAGAAGTCGATAGTGGAATAAAAGGAATGGTCTATGTTATTTTAACATCATCTATGTGTTACTTTAACTTGGTCATGTCTCCATTGAACATTTTTTAGATCCATTGAACATTTTTTGGATCGTCACTGATTACAATATATATGGATGGTCATATGTCACATGTATCACCACTTCATAATGGTACTGAGCACAAGTGTTATATAATAAACAAATTGATGGTAAAAATGGTTTTGTATATTGAAAAAGATACAATTGTACAAGCTAGGAGTTATAATCAACAGAGCTATTCTAGAATCACATTTAATATAGACAATCACGATCCCTGAATCACTTTAGATTGATTGATGATGATTCACAATCTGTAATTTCCTCTCATCACACTTGAATGTTGACCATAATTTGCTCTTATCACACTTGAATGCTAATGAATGTCAATGACACCCAACTTTCTGAGCTGCGTGTAGAAGACCGGTGCTCGCGATGGTTTTGTAAACATATATGCTATTTGACTTTTTTTACTTATCCTCTTTGAATTCTTTCATAGACTATATGACAATCTAGCTCAATTTACTTTATTTGCCCGTGATAGACTGGATTTGCAGCAACGTGTAAGGCTGCTTGATTGTCGCAGAACAATCTTGATGGTTCAGGATGTGGTACACGTAAATCCCTCAATAAGTATCTCAACTAAGTCAGCTTACAAGCAGCCACAGCAATGGAGCGATATTCTACAACTGCTGATGATCTCGATATCGTTACCTTCTTCTTACTCTTCCATGAAACAAGTGACTTGCCAAGAAAAGTACAATAACAAGTCACATATCGACGTGTAATTGGGACACGTTTTCCAACCAATACCATAGATCCGATTAAGTGAAGTGGAATGTTCGAGGGAAATAATAGGCCTTGCCCTATGGGGCTGCCTTCAAGTATTGAAGCAGTCGATGGGCGGTCCTGAGTTAGCTTGGGTTCCTGGATGAATTGACTGCGTGTATTCACGGAGTATGTAATTTCTGGCCAGCTGATTGTGAGGCAGATCAATTTTCCAATTAGTTGTCGGTACCGAGTGGGATCTTTAAGAGTTTCACTCCTTTTTTCTGTTACCAAATCGGGTTCCATAGGAACCTTTGCATGTTTTGCTCCAAGTACCTGACGTCCTCTAATATGTCCAATGTGTACTTTCATTGATAAACTGCAATTTCAGCTTTTGAACGTGCAAATATTGATACTCACACCACTGCCCATAGACCATTCCTAAGGAGATTCCTCCCTTCCAAAATGCTCCCCTAAGCCCAAGAGGGACGTCTCCCTAAGTTAGCATCCATGAACTTAGAATTACGAAAATACTTTCTTTTTAACACCTTGAACAGCAACAACGAAGGATTCTTGAATAATCTCCAGCATTGTTCAGCTAATAATGCACGGTTAAAAGCCTCAGAATCCCTAAAACCAATACCCTTTTTACTTTTGGGTTGAAGAAGCTTAGACTAAGCCCTCTAGTGAATACATTTCTTGAAGGGAGATCTTGGAGAGGAATTTATTCCCCGTGTTTCCCCCGTCAACAAACAGAGCTCCACCTCCATTGTTAGTGATACTAATCTAGCCCCTATGTCTCTCTTTAAACTAGATTTGGTCCTCATCAGATTGATTCAGCTTACTCTACTAGTTCTCAGGATGGTGATTTTTTTAGGGGTTTACGAGGTTGGTCCGTTAGTGCGAAACGCGACGGAGAAGCCACTCTTCCACTTTCGACTACGATCATCTTTCCCCAATGAGAAAATGCAATAAGGTATGTATAGGTTGATGCTACTATCCAAACTCAACGTCTCTAATTTCTAATCAGGCATCAAATAATGATTTGAATATTAGGCTTTCTGTCGACAAAGCCAGTCACAGCAGGCTGATGCTACTATCCAACTCAACGTCTCTACTTTCTAATCAGGCATCAAATATTGATTTGAATATTAGGCTTTCTGTCGACAAAGCCAGTCACAGCAACGACTGTATCGGGAAGCCGATTCTCGATCAAAGAAGAAAAATCTTGATGACGCGACTGTTGAAGAGGTGAAATGAAAAAAGTACATATGCAGTATACGCGACAAGAGATATTCAACAAATCAAGCATTAAAGAGTCACATGAAGAGCAAAGAGATATTCAAAAACTCAGGGCCTAGTTTGAAATCTTCCTAAACTTCCTCCTCTTTCTCTAAATCTTTTTCTCTCTCTCATTCCTTTTATATTTTTCAGTGCTACGTACTCTCGTTCTTCTAGCTATTTTCTTAGCTTCATTTGGAGCAAAGAAAAACCTTCATACAGCGTTCAACCGTAGAAGTTATCCATGGCTAAGAAGCTCAGCATTTCAAAGACTCATAATAATACAGTTGCTACTACTACATAACAACATGAAGAAGAACAAGAAGTAAAAAGGTCTGAGGAACAAAAAATAGTGTTTTGTTCCTAAATTCTCTTACCATTGCTTTGGCAAATCCTTGGAAGGCCATGCGAGAATGCACCACAAACCTATCAGCACCAATAGCATCGCCACTTAAAAATGGTCATCAAAAAACAAGAAGATGAAAAGAAAAAATTTGAAGACTTCCTTAAGCAATATATTCTTTTCCGTTACATTATGTGATGGGAGGACTTTCACTTTAAAAAAGTCTCTTTGTGGCCGTATGAGTTGCCATTCAGAATGATCTTAGACAGGAATTGTTCCCCATCCTCAATTAAAGCTGCTCCTCCATTGTTACCGATACTAATCCAGCCCATATGTCTCTATTTAAACTTGATTCGATCCTCATCAGATTGATTTAGCTGACTCTACTAAATCTCAGGATGGTGATTTGTCGAGGGGTTTACGGGGTTGCTCTGTCACGATGGAATGCGGTCGGGGAGCCTTCCACTTCTGACTACAACGCCTCATCTTTCTCCAATCATAAAATGCAAGAAGGGATGTGCATACTGATGCTACTAGCCAACTCAACGTCAAGTTGAATATCAAGCTCTCTGCCAATGGAGTCAGTTACAACAAAGACTGTAACAGGACGTCGACTTTCTGATTGAAGAAGAGAAATCTTGAGGACGTGACGATTTAAGAAGTAAAAAGAAACAAGTATATATGAAGTATATGAGACAAAAGATATTCAACTTATCAAGCATTAGGGGGTCACATGCCAAACCATAACAAGGGCAAAGAAATATTAAAAAACTTAGGGCCTAGTTTAGAATATTCCTAAACCTCATTTCTCTCTCTAAATCTTTGTCTATCTCTCTCTAATTATTCTTATATTAAGTGCTATGTACTCTCATTCTTCTAGTTATTTTATTAGCTTCATTTTAAGTAGAGAAAAACATTCACATAGTGCTCAAACGTAGAAGTTATCCATGTATAACAAGCTCATCATTTGAAAGACCCACACTTCTACTGCTGCAGAACAACATGAAGAAGAACAAGAAGTAAAAGCTCATCATTTGAAAGACCCACACTTCCCCCTTGTTTCCCCACCGTCAAACAGAGCTCCTCTTCCATTGTTACTGATACTAATCCACCATCTATATCTCTATTTATACTCAATTCGGTCCTTATAAGATTGATTCAGTTGACTCTACTAAATTTCAGGATGGAGATTTGTCGAGGGGTTTATGGGGCTTGTCCGTCACGGCGAAACGTGGTCAGAGAATCCTCATTTCCACTTCTAGCTACAACGCCTTCTCTTTTTTTGATGAGAAAATGCAAGAATAGATGTATAGGGCGATGCTACTAGCAATCTTAACGCATCTAATTTCTGATAAGACATCAAACAATGAGTTGAATATCAAGCTCTCCGCCAATAGAGTCAGTCACAACGACGACTGTATCGGGACGTCGACTTCTCGATCGAAGAAGAGAAATCTCGACGACACGACGGTTGAGGAAGTGAAATAAAATAAGTACATATGCAGTATATACGACAAGAGATATTCAACATATCAAGCATTAGGGGCTCATATGTCAAACCATAACAATGGCAAAGAGATATTATAAAACTCAAGGCCTAGTTTGGAATCTTCCTAAACTTCATCTCCCCCTCTCTCTAATTCTTTGTTTATCTCTCTCCAATTATTTTTATATTCAATGCTCTGTACTCTCATTCTTTTAAATACTTCCTCAGCTTCATTTTGAGCAGATAAAAACCCTCACACAGTGCTCAAACATAGAAGTTAGCCACGGCTAAGAAGCTCAGCATTTCAAATACCCATAATAATGCATCTGCTACTACTGCAGAACAACATGAAGAAGAAGAAGTAAAAGGGTCTGAAAAATAAAAACATAATGTTTTTGTTTCTCAATCCTCTCACCACTCCTCTAGTAAAGCCTTGGAAGGTCATGCGAGAATGCACCGCAATCCCATCACCACCAATAGCACTATCACAAAAAAGGTCATTGAAAAACAAGAAGATGAAAAGAAAAGTTTCAAAGACTAAACCAAGTGATAAAGTCTTTTCGGGTACATCATATGATGAGAGGACTTTCACTTTGAAAAAGTATCTTTGCGGCTATATGAGATGCCACCCAGAACGATATTGGAGAGGAATTGTTCCACATGTTTCCCTCGTTGTCAAACAAAGCTCCTCTTCTTTTGTTACTACTAATTCAAAATTTGTGCCTCTGTTTAAACTCAATTCGACCATCATCAGATTGATTCAGCTGACTGTACTAATTCTCAGGATGATGAATTGTCGAAGGGTTTACAGGGTTGGTCCATCACAGCTAACGAGGCTGGAGAAGCCTTTCTTCCACTTCTGACTATGGTACCTCATCTTTCTCCTATAAGAAAATGCAAGAAGAGATGTACTGAATGATTTTACTAGCCAACTCAACGCCTCTAATTTTCGATCAGGCATCAAACAATGATTTTAATATCAAGCTATCTTCCAACGGAGATCTGTCATAACAATGAGTGTATCAGTACGTCGACTTCTCGATCGAAGAAGAAAAATCTTGACGACGCGACGGTTGAGGAAGTGAAATGAAGCAAGTACATATGCAGTATATGTGACAAGAGATATTCAACATATCAAGCATTAGGGGGGTCACATGTCAAGCCATAAGAAGGGCAAAAGATATTGAAAAACTCATGGCCTAGTTTGAAATATTCCTAAACCTCATTTCTCTCTCTAAATCTTTGTCACCGTCTCTCTCCAATTCTTTTTATACTATGCGCTCTGTACTCTCGCTCTTCTAGCTATTTTCTAAGCTTCATTTTGTGCAGAGAAAAACCTTCACATAGTGCTCAAACGTATAAGTTAGACATGGCTAAAAAGCTCAGCATTTCAAAGACTCATAATAATGCAGTTGCTACTGCTGCAAAACAACATGAAGAAGAACAAGAAGTAAAAGAGTCTAAAGAACAAAAATAGAGTGTTTCTGTTTCTCAATTCTCTCACCACTGCTCCAGAAAATCCTTGGAAGGTCACGCGAGAATGCACCACAAACACACCACCACCAATAGCACCACCACAAAAAGGTCATAAAAATAAGAGGATGAAAAGAAAAGTTTTGAAGACTTTCCCAAGAGATAAAGTATTTTCCAGTACATTATGTGATGGGAGGACTTTCACTTCAAAAAAGTCTCTTTACGGCCGAATGAGATGTCGTCTAAAATGATCTTGGAGAGGAATCATTCCCCCTATTTCCCCTGCCATCAAACAGAGCCCATCCTCCATTTTACTGATACTAATCCAACCCTTTGTTTAAACTTGATTCGGTCCTCGTCAGATTGATTCAGATGACTCTATTAGATCTCAGGATGGTGATTTATCGAGGGGTTTATGGGGTTGGTCTGTCATAGTGAAACGCGACTGGAGAAAATGCAATAAGGGATGTACAGGCTGATGCTACTAGCCAATTCAATGCCTCCGATTTGTAATCAAGCATCACATCATGAGTTGAATATCAAGCTCTCTGCCAACGGAGTCAGTCACAGCAATGACTATATCGAGATGTTGGCTTCCTGATCGAAGAAGGGAAATATTGACGACGTGATGGTTGAGGAAGTGAAAAGAAACAACTACATATGTAGTATATGCGACATATCAATAATTATGGGGTAAAATGTCAAGCCATAACAAGGCGAAAGAGATTCAAAAACTCGGGGCCTAGTTTGAAATATTCCTAAACCTATTCTCTCTCTCTCTCTCTTTATAATTCTTTTTATATTTAGTGCTCCGTACTCTCGTTCTTCTAGCTATTTTCTTAGCTTCATTTTACGCAGAGAAAAACCTTCACACAGTGCTCAAACTTAGAAGTTGTCTATGGCTAACAATCTCAACATTTCAAAGACCCATGCATAATAATGCAATTGCTATAGATACAGAATAACATGAAGAAGGAGTTTGAAGAACAAATATAGAGTGTTTTGGTTCCTCAGTTCTTTCACCACTTCTTTAGCAAATCCTTGGAAGGTCATGCGAGATTGCACCACAAACCCATCACCATCAATAGCACCGCCACCAAAAAAGGGTAATCGAAAAATAAGAAGATGAAAAGAAAAGTTTCCATGACTTCCCCAAGCGACAAAGTCTTTCCCGGTACATCATGCCATGGGAGCACTTTCACTTTGAAAAAGTCTCTTTACGGCCATATGAGATACCATCCAGAATGATCTTAAAGAGGAATTGTTCCCCATGTTTTCCCATTCATCAAACAAAGCTCCTCCTACATTGTTACTGATACTAATTCAACCTCTATGCCTTTGTTTAAACTAGTTTCGATCCTCAATTCGATTCAGCTGACTGTATAAAATCTTCGGATGACGATTTATCAAGGGGTTCACAGGGCTTGTCTGTCACGGCGAAACGCGGCTGGAGAAGCCTCTCTTCCATTTCTGACTACGAGGCCTCCTCTTTCTCTGATGAGAAAATGCAAGAAATGATGTACATGCTGATGCTATTAGCCAACTCAACGCCTCTAATTTTTTAGCAGGCATCAAACAACGAGTTGGATATCAAGATCTCTGCCAACAGAGTCAATCACAGTGGTGACTTTATTGGTACGTCGACTTCCTGATCGAAGAAGAGAGATCTTGACGTCGCGACGATTGAGGAAGGGAAAAGAAACAAGTAAATATACAGTATATGCAACATGAGTTATTCAATATATCAAGCATTAGGGGGTCATATGTCAAACCATAACAAGGGCAAAGAGATATTCAAAAACTCAAGGCCTAGTTTGAAATCTTCCTAAACCTCATCTCTCCCTCTCTAAATATGTGTCTCTCTCTAATTATTTTTTATATTCAGTGCTATGTACTCTCGTTCTTCTAGATATTTTCTTAGCTTCATTTTCAACAAATAAAAACCTTCACAGAATGCTCAAATATAGAAGTTATCCATGGCTAACAATCTCATCATTTCGAAGACCTATAATAATGTAGTTGCTACTGCTGTAAAATAACATGAAGAAGAACAAGAAGTAAAAGGGTATGAAGTACAAACACATAGTTTTTCTACTTCTCAATTTTCTCACCACTTCTCTAGCAAAGCCTTGGAAAGTCATGCGAGAATGCACTACAAACCCATCACCAACAATCGCACCGCCACAAAAAAATGTCATTGAAAGCCAAGAAGATGAAAAGTTTTGAAGACTTCCCCAAGCGATGAAGTCTTTTCTGCTACATTATGTGATGGGAGGACTTTCACTTCAAAAAAGTCTATTTGCAGCCAAATGAGATGCCATCTAGAACGATCTTGGAGAGTAATTGTTCCTCATGTTTCCTCAACCGTCAAACAGAGCTCATCCTCCATTTCTATCGATACTAATCCAGCTCATATGTCTCTGTTTAAACTCGATTCAGCCCTCATCAGATTGATTCATCTGACCCTACTAAATCTCAGGATGGAAATTTGTTGAGTGGTTTATAGGGTTGGCCGTTATGGCTAGGGGATGTATAAAATGGTATCGAACCAACCAAGCCTAATCAAAATTGGTCGGTTCCTTCACTCTTTTAGGCTCAGTACGATTCCACATTTCTGCTGAACTGAAGTTTCAAGTTGGTTAAAAAATTATAAGATTTTAATACTGAACTAAACTGTGAGTTAACAATAAAATGACATCGTTTTGTACCATGTGTAGCTCTTCCTCTTAAACCTTCCAAAATGATCGTTTCTTGTATGGCCTCAATATAAAAGCCTAAATGAAAAGCTAGGGTTTTCCACCATTTTCATTCTTTCTTCTCGAGCCTCCATGGCTTCATCGAACCAAACCAGCAAGCAACTCCTCGCAACACCTCAAGATCTCTCCTTCAATCCTCTATTTTCTTTCTTTCTCTCGAGCCTCCATTGTTCAGCGAGCAACTCTTGAGACTCGAAGGCTTTGAGCTTTAGGATCTCCTTATTTTCTCTTTGTCTTCGCATGTTCTAGTATTCAAGAGTTTTGAGATCCAGTTTTCAAGGGTTTCTTCATCTTAGGTTTCTTCGTCTACTATTCCAGCGAGCAACTCATCGAGCCTACTGGGTTTCGAGATCTCATTTTAGTGTTCAAGGGTTTTCTTCGTCTATTGGGATTCTTCATCTACTGTTCCAATGAGCAACTCCTCGAGCCTACTAGGTTTCATGGTTTTCTTTTTTCAATCTCAGTAGGGTTTCTTTTAGGTAAGTCTCAATGAAACTCAATGTGGTTTACTGGCCTTGTTTCTTCTGATTATTATGGTTTTTTCTATGTTCTAAGCATATTTTGGTTTCAATTTTGGTATGTTCTATAAATATTTTAGTTTTCTACTTTGTTCTACTAATATTGTGGGTTCAATTTACTGGTTTAAGAGATTTTCTTCTATGTACCAAAATCTATTGACATGTAGTGTTGATGGTTGTAATTTGTAGGGTTTTTTGTTATGCATTAGGAGTTACAGATAGTTGCAAACAAGTGCCACCGAACTATCAAACTGAACCATATTGAACCTAACTGTAAGTCACAGTTCGGTGCAGTTCGATCCATATGAGATTTATAGTTTGGTTTGGTTTGACAGTTGAACCGATAGTTTCGGTTTAGTATAATTTTCCCCAAAAAATTGACCAAATAGAACTGTGAGCGCCCCTAGTCACGACGAAATGAAACGCAACCGGAGAAGCCTTTCTTCCACTTCTGACTATGACACCTCCTCTTTCTCCGATGAGAAAATGCAAGAAATGATGTACACGCTGATGCTTTACTACACATATATGGCTAGCCAACTCAACGCCTCTAATTTCTGTTAAGGCTTCAAACAACGAGTTAAATATCAAGCTCTCTGACAACTGGGTCAGCCACAGTGACGATTATATCGGGACATCGACTTCTCAATCGAAGAAGATAAATCTTGACGACGCGACAGTTGAGGAAGTGAAAAGAAACAAGTACATATTCAGTGTATGCGATAAGAGATATTCAACGTATCAAGCATTAGGGGGTCACATGTCAAGCCATAAAAGGGGAAAATGTAAAGATCATGGAAGAAGAAGCTCTAATGGGAGAAGGTGAGGAGAAGTTGATCAATGGAATAACAACTAAGAATGTTGAAGAATTGAGACGTGAAGGAGGAATAAGGGGTTTTGATGTTGATTTGAATGAGCTTCCAACTATAGATGATGATCATTATTAGCTTATTGATAAGATGTTTTCCGTAATGGAATTTTGTTCAGATAGTTTGTCCAGGAAGCCATTTCTAAGAATTAACTATCATCTATTGTTTTTTAGGAGGTGTTCCATGTATGTTTTTCTAATGTATTAAGGCGTTGGTTATGTGACTCTTATTGATATATAAATATTTTCAAACCTACTTTTTTGAGATACATATGACATAGATATGATGCATGTACTATAAAATGAGGTATATTGTTTTGAGTATAATATTTATACTATTTTTACATGTATCTTGTTTGACTACAAATGAGATATATGAGATAATAATAAAACGAAATATAGACATTATACATTTAAATACATCCAAAATGAAATGATAAAACATTTACGATACGGAATCAGTATTTTCAATTCTAAAGTTTCTACATTAAGTTAGTCCATTTCTTTCTTGTCTAAATAGTCTTTGCTTTGATTGGAAAATGAATTGTGTTGGTGTTACGGTTTTTCTAGAGTGCAAATGTACAATATCGTCGTCAAGTGATTAATTTTTTATGAAAATAGAGTATCATCCACAATATTGGTTGATATTAAAATATCAAAATTAACTATACCTTCATTCTAATTGAGAATGACCAAAAGTTGGGATTTTTAATGAAAAATTAAACTAAAAAGATTAATACTTGATAAGGAAAAATAATTTAAATTTGAATAGTTAAAAGTTCTAGAGTTTTGGATTTCTTCAAACCAAACATGCTCTAAATTCTAAATCTCAATCAATCAATGTTTATCTAATTATCGACAATGAATTTCTCTAATGTAATTATCAATTTTTCTCAAGCATCGATAACAATGAATAAAAATATTAATCTCACATTTTTGTCAAGATTAAATAAATTGAAACTCATTAAACATAAGAAATTAAAATTATTACACTAGATCTCTAATTATCTCTAACTTATGAAATTTTAATGGTGTTATAAACAAAAAATAAATTTAATCATCACTTCTCAGTCTCAGAATTAAATCCAAAATCATTCAATAGTTGGTCAAGCGATCAAAAGTACTAAGAATGGATTATAACACTCAATAATACTTAATAAACATCGATTGAATTGAAAATCAAAACAAATGAACAATCATGGTCTGACTACGTTGTAGCCCTAGATAAGAAAATTAGAACATACTAGAATAAGAAAAAATCATAATAATATTCATGAACATAGAGGAAAATGGAAGAAAAATTAGATGTCGCAACGTGCATGCGACGCGGAGCGCCGATTGAAAAATCATTTTTTGAAAAAAAAAATTCGGAGTCACCACCAATCATTTTAGGGCGTGATTGGTCACCTAATTTTAAAATCAAATATTTTGGTTTACGAAAACTTAAAGTTGGTTCGGGAGTAATTTGCATGTGGGGAAGGTATTAGCATCCCACAACGCCAATGGTTACCAAATTTAATCAAATACTATCCAAATTATTATATTTTTAAATAATGTTATAGAAATTCAATTTTGAATGTCCCATTTGGTACATTTTGCATCATAAAAATGAGCAAATAAATGACCTTCAACAGGCGATACAAAGACCATTAAAAAATATTTTTTTACTCAAAGCATTATTGGAGTTACTCTCGGTATCCTAAAAATAACTCCCCACCTCGGTAGTTCGAGAAATTTTGTATCCCAAATATACTAAAGTTCGTCATCGGTTTTTTTAGTGAAAATTAAATAAAAAATTAACAAAATTTAAATCAAATTATTTTGATTTTAATTTACGAGCGTCAATTCTGATAATAAAAGAATAAAATAATAATCACATACAACCGTGACATATGACGATAATACATAAATAAATAAGAAGAGATAACAACTATAAATAAAAAAGAGAGTAATGAAAAGGAATGTTAGAGATGATAAATATGTATGATAAATTTTAAAAAAGAATATGTAGAGTGAAAATAATGAAATAAGACGTGAAATAATTAAATATATATATAAAAATAAATTAAAACAAACCAATAATGTCTATAGAAAAAATAAAAAAATAACCAAACACAAAAAAAATGTAAACAACAAAAAAAACTCAAAAAAAATTTCTTTTTAATTTTCATTTTTTACATATATATGTATATATAATTATTTAGTAAATAAATTAATAATAAATTTTTTATTTGTAAAATAAATTAATCTATGAAAAAAATGCTTAATTTCATACATAATTAGCATGAACATGCTTCTTTTTTTAACTATATGGTCTATTGATTACCATTTTTTATTTCTTCACCCAATGCTAATCGAATAGCAAAAGAATGATCGTGAATGGTAACTAATTTAAACAAGTATCACTAAAAATAAATAAATAATTTTGTTTGAGATATAAATATACCATTTTTTATTTAGGACTACTTAGTTCACTAATTAGCGTTTTTCATTTCTTCATTCATTGCTAGGAATGATCATGGATGGTAATGAGTTTAAACAAGTGTCACTAAATAAAATCTATAAAACTTTCAAAATAAAATAATTTTTGTTTGGGATATAAATATACCATTTTTTATTTTGGACCACTTAGTTCACTAATTACCATTTTTTTTACTTCTTTCATTGCTAGGGATGATCATGGATGGTAACTAGTTCAAAAAAGTAGCATAAAAATGATGGTCAAAAATTAAAAAGAAAATAAGAGAAGACTTGTAAGAACATAAAAAAAAATCAAAACTTAAATATTTGCATAATCTTGTATAGAGATTTTACTCTCTATTTTATGCATTTTTATGTATGAGAAATTATCATAGGAGATATTTTCATCAAATGTACATTTTCAATCCATTAAATGGTTGTTTCACATTGAGTTAATTTTACACCCCTCAAAATTTTATCCTCATTCTCATTAATTGAGTTGATGACAAAAAAATTTCATTATCGAACTTGTAGAGAAATAAACAATATATGAAAATAAAACTTAAGATTAAGCGTAGGAGAAATGATAAAGAATGAGCAAACAAACCTATATATGAAAAATGAAACAAAGAAATACTAAATACATGAGTATGAAGAAGAGAGATGATTAATTAGAATGAACAAGATATATTGTAAGCTAAAATGTAAGAGATTTGAACTACCTTAATAAAAAGAAAAGGAGAAGATGGAAGACGAATAAAAATGATAACTCTCATTCTTTCTCATTTTCACTATTTTCTCAAAACCTCTTTCTCTCTCTAAAATCCATTTTCTTCCTCACTCTCCAAATCTTCACTTTCAAGTAAAGATCTCCCCTCTATTTAGAGGCAAACTTAAGGTTTCACTTTTTTAATTTTAATCTTTTTGTTCCTTTTTTATATTTTTAATCATTGGACAAGTTTTCTTATTTTTAGGCATTGGGCTATTTTTCAAATCATACACATAGTCTTAGACTAGTATATGGGCAAAAAATTATATTTTTAAAGTATTGGACCGGACAAAATACGATATCTACAACTACGTCATAGCCCTAGATAAAAAAATTAGAACATACTACATCATAATAATATTCATGAACATAGAGGAAAATACAAGAAAAACTAGATTTAAGAATGAAATGAAGTTGAGATCCGTCTCCCGCTTTGATCCGTCTTCGTTTCCTCTCCAAAAAGCTATCTTCTCTGCCTCCCACGTCCAAAATGTTATCCCAAAAAATCCCAAAATTATTTATATACTAGGTTTGATAAGGATAAAATATAAGTAAAAGAATTGCAAAAAAAAATCTAGAATCGCCCCAACGTTCTGTCTGCGTGCCAGCGTCGTGCACTGGCTTGCTGTAAGGCCCTGCATCGCGACGCTACCTCTCTGCCCGAGTCCGTCTTTTTCATGATTTATCCACATTTTTGCCTTTCAAATCTTTCCAAATCAATCCAAATGCACTAGAATATCATACCTACAAAAATAAAAATAAACATAAACATAAATAAAAAAATAAAACTCAAAAAACTAATAAAATTAAAGTTAAGATTATCTAAAATATGTGTGTGAAACACTCATCAAATACCCTCAAACTTAACTTTTTGCTAGTCCTCGAGCAAAACAAAAATAAATTCTAATTAAGCAAAACTATGGATCAAGTGACGAAATGTTTTAACTAACTAAACATGTCTCAGAGATTTCAAAATAGCGAGAACCCAAGAAAAACTTCTAAATTGTGATCATGTAGAATTTCAACACAAACATCAACTTACATTACACTTTGTAAAATACCGAGTGTGTGTGTTACCTTAAGTAGTCTAACTTTTTAATCTCAAATGAGTTTATGCAACCAAGTCTTGCAAGAACGAATCCATTAATCTATAAATAAATTAGAACTCCATAGGACAATTTTACATGTCACTCTCCACTAATGTAGGCAAACCACAACAGTCGGGATCATTAGGACTTTTGTAACACCCCCAAACTCGCCACACATGCATTCTAGGAATCAATGAGCTTAACTCAACTTTTCTTGTAACACCCTCAAACTTGTCATTCCACCTCTTGAATTATCAACCATGCTCAACCATTCTTCTTCCTTTTTTTAAATTTGATTTCCTTAAGCTTCTCTTTTTAACGAGCTTTCAGTTAATAGCTCCCAAACTAGTTGGTCTTAGGGTATTAGGTGTTAAGACACCACTTCGAGTTTTGTCACTCGAGTTTAAGAGGCTATGAAATCAAACTTATTCACAAGTTTTTTTTTTGAAATATATCGAAACTCCTTCCATCCACCTAGATAAATCATAGCTCGAAGTATTTTCCTGAAACATCCACATACTATGAGTAAAAAGGGTTACTAGGGAAAATTTTTAATAAGGTTAGAAAATTGTCATGGGTGATAAAAAATGGCTATTTAGGCTCAACATAGATGATTAGAAAAACAATTATGAACATGTTGGCTTGAAAAGCTCAAACGGTCCAAAAATAGCCTAAATCATGTCCTAAGTATAGTGTAGCCTACAATTTTACCTCGAGTAACGATCAAACTGGTTCTAGAGTTCTTATGAGATCATAATGATTCTTTAAGTCACATAAACCTTCTCTAAGCAAAAAGATACTCAAACACTCAAGGCTAGATGCTTAATATGTCGGGATTCTTAAGTAAAATGCAAATCAACGATATGTAAAAGGATTAAGTAGAGAAGACTCTCCTGAATAAGGATAAGCTTTCATCCTCATCATTCTCTGCGCCGTTCATGTTGTCTCAAACTAAGGGGAAAGTGATGCCTGAACCAAAATCATCCAAGGTCTAACGTCGCAGTGTTGGGAGGTCAGTATCACAACGCTAAACTTTCTATCCATAGTTGTTTTATACATAAAAACCTGAATAAAAAATAAAATAAGCAAAAGAAAATAATAAAAAATACTAAATAAATAAAGAAAAGGAAATAACAGAAATAAAATCGGGCTGCCTCCCGGTAGCACTTGCTTTAATGTTTTCAGCCAGACGTAATGATCAACCAAGCTTCATCCGGTGTCCACTGACCTAGCTTCTTGTAAAACTGAATATCACATCAAATTGATACCAACTCTAAGATCACATAGAACCTTTTTAAAATATGAAGTCTGAATGGTGTAAGGAATAGTAAAACTCACAGGGCCCTTTAGCTTCGGAGGCAGTTTATTTTGCAAGATAGCACTACACTTCTCAGAATGTACAACTGTCTCATACTCCTCTAGCTTTCTCTTGTTTAAGAAAATTTCCTTCATAAATTTGACATAGCTTGGCATTTATTCCAAATCATCGAGAAAATGGATGTTTATATGTAGTTTCCAAAACACATCAAGAAACTTAGAAAACTGCTTGTTCAGTTTTGCTTCTAGAATGGCCGAGGGAATGGAATACGTGGGACATAAAGTGGAGGATTATCGGGAAAGGGTTTTAACTTAGGCTTGTCTTTTTTCTTTTCTAAGTTCTCAATAAAATTACCACCTACAACCTCAGTTTGTGCTTCAATTGGCTGAGAGCTTTCAAATGTTGTTTCCTTCGGTTCTACTAACTCCTCGCCACTACAAAGGGTAATGGCGTTTACTTGTTCTTTTAAATTCCTCTCAGTGTTGCTCGGTAGAGAACCTTGTGGTCTCTAAGTTAGTATTTCTGACAGTTGACCCATTTGAAGCTCTAAATTTTGAATAGATGTTACTTGACTCTGAATACTTATTTCTTGTCTTTGAAGTGTAGCATATGTTCTTGCCATAAATTGAGTAGTATTGGCTGTGAGCTGGACAAGAGCATATTCTAAAGAAAATATAGGCTATTGAGGCTGAGTCGCAACGCTGGCTCTCTGCCTGGATCCGTCCTTTTCATGATTTATCGTCTTTTTACCTTCCAAATCTTTCCAAATCAATCCAAATGCACTAGAATATCATACCTACACAAATAAAAATAAAATAAACATAAATCAAACAATAAAACTCAAAGAATCAAGAAAATTAAAGTTAAAATTATCTCAAATATGAGTGTAAAACACCCTCATCAGTTGGTGGAGAGAAACTCTATTTGTTTCTTTCTTACTTTCTTTAGTTGGGTCTTTCTAGGACCTGGGTCTTACTATGTTTATAGTTTTTCTTCATGTATAATTGTTTTGTTGTAGTGTTTTAGTTTGGACTTTATATATAAAACTATATCAAATTTGAAATAAGGATATACCTATTGAAAACTTAATTTTTTTAGAAAATGTTCACTAATGTACACAATAACATATCTTAAATGTCTAAACTTATTATTGTACATATTTTTGTATCTATCATGAAGCAAATTTCAAGGAAGACGATTTAAGAGGTAGCAAGCAGTTTGAATACTCTCACCCTAAAATTTTAATGAAAATTGGCTTGAAATCATAGGGCACGGGCTACATTCAAAAGATGACGATGTTTATGCTCTACTGCCTGATTTTTGTTGGGGAGTATAAGCACAAGTGTATTGGAAATAATGCCATGTTCTTCATAGAAAAGATTCGTTGATGTGAATTCAACCCTGTTATTGACACGTACAATTTTGATATCTGATGAAATTAAATTTTAACCCAAGAAAAGAGAGAAGTTAGCAAGGATTGAATGTTGGATTTAAAACTCATAAAATGGACCCAGATAAAATGAGTAAAGTCACTGACAATGGTTAGAAAATAACGAGCCCCAAAATCTGTGTGAATCTTGTATGGCCCCCAAATATCACAATGTCTTAAATCAAACGGTGTAAATGTTTTTATTGAACTGGAAATAAAAGATTTACATGAAACTTAGACACATGAAAAGCTTCATCAAGAGATAAATCTGGTGATAACATAATGAATCTAACAATTTCAATTACAACCTGTCCCCCATTAGGTAAACCAACAAAATCAATATAATGTCGAACGTGCATCATGTTGTATATTATTGCAAATGGGTGTAAATATATTGTTCACATTTGCAAATGGTTGATCATCACCATTTTATCGTGAAACAAGGCCACGATCTGCTTATATTCCTCAGCTGTGAATGTTGGGCCTTCATTGGTGGGTTCCTTCTTCAATTCAACATTGTGGGCAACATGCTTCTATTTATGTGCTTCACATTTTTTCCATACCATTTGTGACCCACTGAAAACCCAATTATGTATTAGCGTCGATCAACAATATGACAATTCTTGATCAGTGCATCATAATGGTTTTGTTATAGGAGGAAGAGGTCGTCGCAACTGGTATGCGTGCAGTGTGCATCCCATGAGAAGCTCATGGAATTTCTCAGTGGATTGCCACTTCCATTTGCTTCTCGTGTTGGAAAATGAGGCCATGGACTTTTCCGCGTGTATGGTAGAGGGTTCATCGTCAAGATTGAGCCAGGAACTATGGAGTAAGGTTCATTTAGCCCATAAAAAATTGCACAACCTTCTTTTTTTCTTCTCAATTGACTAGCTTCTTCAAAACATTACAGGAACATGCGATGGGCTCCTGATGAGATGCTAATTCTTCCTAAAACATTGGACAAATTTTCTCAAAGAGATGATCCAAGAATCCATCAACCTCGACAGTAAATTATTGAACATCACTAGGGCACTTCATATTGCAACAGCTCTATTGGAAAATATCACGTTGTGGACGATGTCAGGATGAATCAAATGAATAATTCAAGTCAAAACCATAACATTGTAGCGTTGCCACATGGGGAATTTTGCATCAGTTGGTGGAGGTGTCGGTATGGTTTCGTCGATTAGCCGAAGTTTGTTCTTAGTGCAGAGGCTGAGGCGCATTGAGTGACTCCATTGCTTGTAATTGTGTCCATCAAGTGGGGTGTTAACCAGGGTGATTCTTGGCATGTTAACCAGGGTGATTCTTGGCGTATCGAAATGGTGCAAGGTTAGTGGATCATGTAATTTTGTCTTCTCCTCCTCCATGTTTTTGGATGAAGAATCATTTTTGGGTTCTGGTTTTATGGGATTCCAGCCATGTCATTGATGTGGTGTTCTTTTGGGTTTTGTCTGTGGCAGAATGTAGTGAGTTAGTGACACCAGAATCGATGCTCTGAGACCATAGATAAACTAATGGTAAGAAATGGTTTTGTATATTGCATAGATATAATTGTACAAGCTAGGAGTTATATATAATTGTACAAGCTAGGAGTTATATATAATTGTACAAGCTAGGAGTTATATATAATTAACAAGAGAGCTATTATAAGAATTCATTTAATATAGACAATCACGGTCCAAGAATCACTCTAGATTGATTGATGATGATTCACGATCCATACACTACAGCAAATATGTGATTTTATTGTACACGACGATGGCGTTTTATCTCAAAATGCTAAGATAAGTCATTTTACAGGGATAAGGCGAGGGAACAAAAGAAACCAACCCGCCTAAAATTAGACCTAACACCTCTCTCTTCAGATTCACATCCCTCTCTCTTCATCCTCTCAACTAGCTCTCTCCGCTTCAACCTCTTTGTATGATTGTCGAAGTCCAAGGATGTAGCTCGCGAGTCCCATTCTTTCAATTCTCTCTCTCTTTCGAAGCTCTCTTTCATGAACCTCTCCCTGGTAGCTTTTTGCATCTCTTTCATAAACTCTGTCCTCGATGTAGCAACTCTATCTCAGATTTTCTCTCACATTTCTTTCTTCTGGATCTTGTAGCTCTCCCTCTCACAACTCTCTATCTCTCAGCTCTGTGTCGCAACGCAGTTTTCCAACCCTTTCCAACTTCGATTTCGCATCTCAAAATAAGAGGAAGGTTTTTTTTTCTTGTGAGGTGTGTTTTAATCTCTAATTCATGTTTGATTGTGTGTGATTTTTGTGTTTTTTGTGAGGAATTTTTTCTGAGTTTAGGGTTTTTCAACTTTTATTGACTTCTATTTCTTCAGTGTGCCGATTTTTGACTTATTTCTCTTAATTGGGGTTTCCCGAGTTAGAGATGGATGTTGTGTTAGGCGGTCGGTTAGGAGTATGTCTTTACATGGATTAATTATCTTCTTTCTCATCTACGTTTTTCTTCTTATTTAGGGCTTGGAGCATTGTTTGATTAGGGGAGGTGGTCTTTCTAGGTACGACTGATACGTTTCGAGGAGTCTGAGCTTTGGAGCTTTGAATTAAACACAAATAGTAAAGTAGCTTAAGAGCAATGACGAGCTCGAGGTAGTCTGTAAAGAGGGATTTAATGTAAGAAAAAAGAATATTTTCTATATACTATTTGGACTTCTCTGTTTTTTTTTTCATTAGAGAGGATCGTACATCCTTAAGTCTTACTAGATCTGGGAGTTTGGGGCAATGTTGCCATAGCTGAAGAATTGGGTGTGGAGATGGCAATTCATTCATTAGAGCATCTTCTTCAGTATGAAGTGCAGAATATTCTTAAGGTTGTTCCCCTGGCTCTTGGTCTCCTCTGCATATCAAACCTGAAGGTAATTGATCTGGTAAGATTCATAAGAGGACCACTCTGGATCACTGTGCTCAGAAAGAGTTAGTGATTTTTATATTTTCCAAATTTTTGTCCTGGTACACCTAACAAGCTATTCAGAATGTCCATCTTTGTGTTTTAAGGAATGATAGACGTCGAGTGCTTTGTTACAGCTAGAAGAGATTATTTGAATGCATCTGATTGATTTGTCTTCCATAAAATATATGAATCCAGACTCAAACGTGTAATTGTCTTCATACTTGCAGTAATTAACTTGAAATGTAACTTGTTTGCTAGTTTTAACTTACGTTGTCTTTTATGTAAGACTTATCAGTTGAAATCCTCAATGAAAGTTATTTACACCCCATAATGGTTTAATTATGTTGTTGCTGAGTTACGAGGTTAACCTTTTACTAATTTGCTTATATGGTAATTTGACCAGGTGAATGTTATGGATACGTTATGCAGGCTTAGCCATGATACTAATTCTAAAGTAGCGATGGTGAGATGTCTAAAAATTCTTCATAGATCATAGACTAATTTTTGGAACATGGCTTAGGCATAAGGCGATAGATGAGTGATGGCTCTTTAACTTGGTTGATGAGCTTCATGGTTTGACTATGTTATAACCATAAGTAGTAATAAGTAGTACTTCTACTTACTTTGGTCAGTGGAGTTTTTATTTTCAATTCCAATTATTATACGGTCGATTCTTTTTTACTTTGCTTTTTAAAGTTATTCCAAACATTTAAGCGTGGCTTAAGACCTTATTCTGCAGGTATCAGAAAGGTAGAGAAGAAAATTAAGGACATGACTAAGAAAGTTAATGATTTAAGTGGTATGTATTACTTTCATAATTTACATGATACCGTATAGATTGAACATAAAAGATTTAAGTTACCTTCCTTTGGCTTTGAGTTCAGTCGTATGTTTGCTTGACCTGCATAGATCATTACTTTTCTCAAGCAGGCATGTTGTTCAAAAATATATGTTTCTTTAATTCAGTTTGTTACTATAATATATGTGGAAGCATATATACATTTATGTGTGTGATTGCTGATATTCAATCATTTTTAACTAAAACCGGCATGTTCCCAGAAGTTGACAGTACTTGGAAGGCATTGAAAGAAACACAATGGGCTAGGAAATCATGGTGATCAAAGCTCTGCCCATTTTGCTTGTACATGTATTATTGCATTTATGCTTTCATAAAGAACTGAAGAAAATTAGATAGACTACAACCAAATGTCGTGATGTCTGAGGAAGGTGCTAGTAATGGGAGGATTTAAATCAATCAGGTCTTCATTCCACGTAAAAAACTAAGTATTGATTTTTCTGTGAAACCCTGTTTTGTCTAACAAACATCAAGGTAGTAATTTACCTATTTGTCTTACTAAGTAGTGTTATGCTCTGCCCTCAATCCCCCCCCCCCCCNCCCCCCCCCCCAAAGAAGAAGAAGCAAATGTCACTGTGGATATGTTAATTTAATGTTATGAAGCAATATGGTTATTACTTAAACTCTTTACAAGCATATTATTAATTAACTTATCCCTGGTTATAACAATGCTGCATATTATTAATTATAGATTACACCATCATATTCTAATTTTTTTTACAGATTGTAAGATTATTTGTCATCTCCAAGTTGAAGGATTATCCACAGTTCTAATAAGTTGCAATTACAACATATATGGTTGGCTTTAAAGTTTGTGTACTTCATTTTTTATCTTTAGTAACATAACTAATGTTATTAATGTTACACATGGAAAATTCATCTTGGTTATGCATTTTTGTTTCTTCAATAACAGAACTAATTTTAAGATATATTTGCTTGTTGTCCAAAAGTCATGTTTCATATATATTAAGTTGATTATTTGCTTTATTCTAGCAAATTGATGAAAAAGGGAGAAAATGGAGGAATTTTGTTTGTCTGTGTGGCTAAAGCCACGAAATTTCATGGAATTTTGGTTTGGATCCTTATCAATTTTTGTTTCTGTCATAATCTGTTTTATTAATTTATAGTGTGAAATTGGGCAATTTTCCAACAAAACTTTACAATGAGTCTGGTTCAATCCATTAGTAGTGTCAACATGTTTATACTACTTATTTGTTCAGTCAGTTTTCTCTTTCCTTTAATGTGGTAGTACTTGGTTGATGATTATAGGGAAGGATCCAACCAAACATACTTCTTCATTCTGCTGATAAATTCTCTGGCCTATTTAATTGCAGTTGCTTGCAACAAGGTATTATTACTGTCTTTGTTGTAAATTTTGTAGAGTTCATAACATTAATTACAGGTCATACTTGATGTAGTTGGGCTATGGATTGTTGTACATCTCTGAAGAAATTGCTTTGTATTTCTTATAGCCTCTAAATGTTGAGTGATATCATTGTGGGTGCTTAATTTTAAAATTAAAGTTCTTGTTTTCTTTTACATGTATGTATACGTATTAATGTTGCATTTAGAGGTTTGAGTGTTCTATTTTCCCTTGGTAGGAAAGCTGTAAAATTGGAGACTAACAAGATGGAGGCTCCTATTGTAGAGCTTGCTCCAACATTAGAAACTTTGATCTGTATCCGTGGGTGACCGGTAGGAGGAAAGCTTAGTGGAAGCTTAAAGTGGAAGACATTATAAAAAATGACACAACGGTTCATGAAGCTTCAATATTGGAAGACTTCCACCTCACTATAAGAAAATCTTTTTTTATTACATTGAAGTATACCTGGAGGGCTGCCACCTCCCCTTCCTCCTATGTCCAACGGCGTATACTAGAACTTAATCTTTTCCTTAGGATGTATTACTTTACTTGTTCTATGAAAAAAAAAATATGTAATTGTCATTTTGAGTTATGATTTCTAATAGAATATTATGCAATAATTTTGAGTAATTAAATAAAATGATGTGATTTTGATATATTGTGATATTGTTAAAATATATGTATCTTTCAATGCAATCCTTATACTTCAATGCAATTCATATTTGTACAATTGTAAGTATAAGTAATAAAAAATGTTATAAAAAGTATTTAATAAAATTAACAAAATAATAAGTAACGCCATGAAACACCTAAGACAGCATTTATAAAACGCAATGAAAGACCTACGATAACATTTATAAAAAGTTGTAAACGACCTACTACGACATTCATAAAACGTTATGAAATTCTTTTTATAGCGTTTAAAGAGCGCTATCATATGTAGCAGACTTTTAATAACATCAGTTTACATAGCATTTTTAAAAACGCTATCAAAATCCCGTGATAACATTTTTTGACCGCTATCGTAGCTTTTTTTTTATTGTAGTGATAATTTGATCCCATCACGCTTGAATGTTGATGACTATAATTTGCTCCAATCACCATTGAATGTCGATGACCTTGGATTGATTTCTTTCCTTTAACATGTAACACTATCTGTTTTTTTTTAAATCATGTTGACTTTGAAGCCTCTCAGCCTACAAAACTCTAGCTCCCTTGTACAAGTTTCAAAATGTGCGTTGCACATGATCAAATTAAACAATAAATATTTAAAGAAAATAATACCTCAAAGATAAAAATGTACTAAATATACAATAGTTAGATATTGCACAAAGAACTTATATAGATTATGGAGTGCTTTTAGAATTTGTAAAAACATAGATTTCATTCAAATTATAGTATCTTGAATAATAAATTATAATTCATGAAATTATATTTGATTTATCTTTTTTACGTTTTTCATGCGTATTATTTTTATTTGTTTTTTTATGTTTTTCGGCATTTTTTCATGAGTCTTGTTTTTATTTTAATGTATGTTAATTCTTATCTTAATTTTTTAAAATATATAATGATCAGGTATGAAGAAGGCAATTTATGAATTCTAAGAATAGTATGGATGAACAGACTCATTATACTATTAGCTTCTGAATATTCAAATTTTATCATGTATAGAACGACGTCAAATCGTAAGCAATGTATAGACTCATTATATAACGTTATACTTTTCTACTTACTCAATAAATGTTCGTATATGTCTTCTAACTTAATTCTTTGTATCTTGAAAAGAATTCATTCATTAATAAGTCAGATAAATAGTTCATTGAATATTGCTTCAAGTCACGTATGATATGAGCGCTCAATTTATGATAAAATCATAAATTCATCATTAATATCAAGAATGTAGTTTCAAGTTTATAGTGAAATAATTTTAAAATTAATAAAGTGATGTATTGATCAGAGTCTAAATAATTATTAATTTTACTAGAGCTTGAAATCTTAAGTTCATAAGTCCCCATGTCATATCTTTTAACACAAGCTCAAAAAGTGAAAATATTGAGATTAGGTTAAATCAATAGTGTAGAGTTATTGAATTTTAAATTATTATATATTTTTGTAAATATTGTATTATATAAATATGACAAAAACTTAATAAAGTAATTTGGATGTAAATAATGTGATTATTTAGTATTGTGAATTGAATTAGATAGTATGGTGGGATCACAGTCTGTGCCTATCACATGAACTATTCCATGTGGAACCTGATTATTTTTCTAAAGATTCTTACGAGTGAAGAAGATCACATCACACATGGGATCCTGTGTGGTCTATGATTGGCCGACATAGATGGCTATTTTTCAAATACTGGTTGTTAGATAAAGGATATCTGATAATTTAAAGTGGAGATTATCTAATCACTTAGAAATAACAATTATATGATAATTCAAATCATCCATAATTTTATCTGCAAAAATCTGACAGGATCAAGGAGTTGATTCGAGACGATCATCTCCTCCAATCAAGAATAATAAGAGGATGATCATCATGCCACACACGAGACATTGTGTGACGTGTAGATGGTTGGTCACCTCATCAAGTGGGAGGTGGTTACTTTTCAGATAAAAGTTTATTAGATAAGGGTGATATGATTAGTTTTTGAATTTAAAATACGATAGTTGTTTTTGTGCTAAAACGTGAAAGGGTTTGCGTGAAGGACACTGAGAATAGTCTTCTTCGCACTTTTCACACCTTTTCACGTGTTGAAGTTGTAGTGATATTCAAAATAGTGAATGTGTGATCAATCTCCATTCCGCAAGATGCTCACAGGTCCGTCAATTTAGTGCTAGAGACTAAGCGTGGAAGATATGAGAAATAAAAAGAAATTCATGAAGTGTTCGAGTATCCAGATCGTTTTGAAGAGTATTAGGAGTCATATCTTTCTTGAAGAGTTCAATGAATTTATCATGTGAATTCATCATAAGGTGATCTGTTATTTTATATCAAATTAATATATCTATAATTATAACTAACAATAAGTTCTAGTATAATGATATCATTGTACCAACAAACATACATAAAAAATGCAATCTCAACCCTCTAGTATGATGATATCATGATACTACCCATATTAATGAGTGGCTGGGGTCGTATAGACACCGCGTGAGCAATTTCCCCGAATATCGTTGAGAAGAATACAAACGAAAAAAGAAAAAAAAAAAAAAAANNNNAAAAAAAAAAAAAAAAAAAAAAAAAAAAAAAAAAAAGACGGTGCATCCAAAATGGTGTCGTCTCATATCTTACATTTTCCATGTTCCCTCCAAGTAACATAGAGTTCTCTCTCAACCAGATATTTCAGATCAAATAATTTATAAGAGATTTTTATACCTCAAGATCAGGGTTCAAACCCATGCTGTATCTTCCTTTCATTGGCAAAAAAAAAACATTCAGCTCTCTCCCCATAACCCAGACGAAAATTTTCATTTGATAAATACACAAAATCCCTCTAAGCGCGACTCTCTTCTGCAGACCCGGCCTCAGCAATATGTCCAACCACCAGCAAGACGACCTCGACCTCCTTCTCTCTCTTCAAGACAGAGTTTTTGAAACTCCTCCTGCTTCTCCTTCCCATTCATCTGGTACGCCTTATTTTACTTTTCAATTGATTACTCCTCGTTTTAACATTCCGGTTGTAGTCTGTTAAAGCTCTTGGTGCTTTCTGCTTTGTTCACATGAACTTGTTTCTTGAAAATTAGACGTGCGCATCTCTTTCGCCCCCGTAATTTGCAGTGTTTTCTTGTTTATAGTGCAAATATGGAATCTAATACGTGTATTGTAGCTAGTGTATGATATCTTACGGAATATCCATGGATTTTAAAATCTATGTTGCCAAATAATTATTTATGTTTCAGGTTTTCTTTCGGATGATGGATCGCCTAAGAGAAGGGGGCCCGCTGACATGTCTGTCTTTAGGAATGCTGTTAAAGACTGCCTTGATTACGTGCCAGAACCAGTTGAGAAGGGTGGAAAAACGAATCGGAAGAAGGCTTCGCACGATGCTGAGGTTGAGAAGTTTTCAGGTCTGCGAATTAGGTAATTTGGCTTCTACTACAAGTTAAACTCAATGTTGATACTTTTTTTTTTCTGTAACAGCCCGTCCTAATGGGTTTATGTACCTTCTTGGGTTTTCAAATGAATTTGTTAAAGTGCATTTGAAGTCCTTGTGGCTGAACTGAGTTTTTTCCTGAATCAGTGTAAAATAAAAACACTTTATACACCTTACAAACTTCTACCTTGATATTCATGTTTATTTTACTTATGTTTTGGTTTAGGAATCAACTGGTAACCCCCACGGAGCTCCGTGATCGTTTTGCAGACATTCGGTTTGTTCGTATGTCCGTCATAAAGTAATATACCACCCTTCAATATCCTTCATATCTGCAGCCATAGTATGGGTAGAATGATGGAGGCGACATGCTTACTGTTATTGAGCTTTTATTAGTCTTTATTAATTCATTGCCTCAACAAGCTTGACTCGAGAAATGGGTGAAAGTTGCTAACCAAATATTTAAATTTCATTGCAATATGAGTAATAATTTCATCATAACTTCTAGGAATTTGTTGGTTGGGGACACTCTCTCGGGGTGTTGGGCAACTGTTGGAGTATTGACCGAGAAGGGGGCCCCAAAGATCAGTTCTACAGGGAAGGGCTACTGCATTTGGAAATTTGGATGTTTGGATGAAAATACAATATCGGTGTTCTTGTTTGGTGATGCCTATAAGAATAATTCTAAAGAGCAAGCCGGAACTGTTTTTGCACTGTTCAATTCCTCTGTACGCAAGGATGGCATGGTATTAACTTGATTTATTCAATAGAATTGTCTTCCTTTACACATGTTCGTCAGTATACAACTTCCCATTTCTTGTTGCAGGGTGCAGGTTTTTCATTGAGTGTCTATTCACAGAACCAGATATTGAAAATGGGCATGTCAGCTGATTATGGAGTGTGCAAGGGGAAAAAGAAGGATGGAATGGCTTGTACGCTAGTCATAAATAAGTATGTGACAATAAATTTCCAGATTTCTTATTCTGTGGCAGAACTTACATCAGACTATTTGAACTTTTTTTACGCAAGCAAAGTGCTTCTATATGTAATTATTAGGATTTTGGTTAGAGAATCATGCTGTAATATTCTACAATGCCTGCATCAAGTTACAGTCGTAATTCACTTCATGGGCTTTTAGTGTTAATTGCTCCATTACTGCAAGATATCTGTTATTTTATCTCTTTTTGATGAATAATGTTTTACCTTCATAAGCATGACTAGAAGTATGGTTTAATTTGCTCGCCATGTGCTTGAGGATTGGAGATTTGGAGATTTGTTCTGTTTTTTGTCGAGTCCAGTTAACTTCAGTAATGATATGCATTTTCATTCCTACTTGTACGATTATTAATTTTTTTTTTTTGTAATCTTTCTGCAATTATATTCTTGTATCATTCCTACTTGTGTGAAGATTTATCTTTTGTAATCTTTCTGCATGTATTTCTTGTATCATTTGTTCAAAAAATTGTAACGTTGAGATCTTTCCATTATTTCAGACGCCGTGGCACATATTGTAAATATCATAAATCTGTAAGCATGGCTGCCCTCAGTTTTGTTAGACCAACTGTCTTTGACAGCATTTTATCACTTAATCTCTTGTCCATCGTATTTCTACAGAAAGCATCAGAGATATATTCTACAACACGAACAGAGCTCAAGGGAGGGTAGGTGTTGAATGTTTACATGATCTAATTGCATATTATTAATATGTGCATTTTAAGTGTCAATTCTTTATCGGCTTCACTTTGGTTTTAGGTCTTCTCATTAGTAACTTCAAATTTATGAATTTTTGTTTTCAGGAATTTGAGATCAGTATATAGAGATCCTCTCAACTTAGAAGGAATATACA
The DNA here is from genome assembly GCA_003255025.1 of Datisca glomerata. NCBI lineage: Eukaryota > Viridiplantae > Streptophyta > Magnoliopsida > Cucurbitales > Datiscaceae > Datisca > Datisca glomerata. The sequence goes on from QANY01000665.1 coordinate 631,511, forward strand.
TGGTTGATTCTCTAGCCACCAAAACAAATTTAAAAAGGCCGACACAGCCAGTGAAACTATTATCTGTAGAATGTCTCAAGAAGGCATTGAGGTTCGTAATAATTGGCACACCTTAGTTTATATAAAAATTCAAGTAAGAATCTCAAAGATTTATATTGGTGATGATGTTTCACAACATGCTTTGTTAGTCAACATTTCGTAGCAGTCAGAGCAGAGCCGTTTTTACCGATTTTTGTGTTCTTGACAATAGTTGCCATAGATGAGATCCAAGTCTGTTGGATGTTAAATACAAGTGACCTTCTGTTAAATACAGCCTTAAGGATCCGTTGTTCTTTTCAACATATGCATCGCTCAGTTTTATTTTACAAGGCATATCACTTGGACTCTAATACGGTTATGCATTTTTTTGGTAGAAAATTACTAGTTTTCTCTGGGTAATCCCAGTTGCTCATCTACTCTATTTACTTAACAGCAAAGCAGAGAAAGTGACAAGTAGTACACACTCACAAGGAATTAGATTCCTGACTGAGATCACAGGTAAAATCGTAAGTCTACCTTTCCCATTATGACTGGATCACATGCAATTTTCTAAGAAACTTTGCAATAGCAGGGAAAATGGATCCGAGAAGTGCAAATAAAGATTCAAAAATGCAAAATCTAAAGAATATCAGTTCAGACAAAAGGTGAATTTATGGTTTCGAAAATGGTTTTTGTTATTTCATCCCTAGTTGTATCCATCTTTTAATTTATGAAGCTTTATTCCTCAGGAAATTATCAAATGTTAAAGTCGATCCATCTTTCGCTATGGGAACCCAACAACTAGATACAAAGAAAAAGAAAGTTGAGCCTACTGTAGCAGCAGACAAGACCAAGCAGGATAATGGAAAGATGATTGAATTGGATTTTGTTAGTTCGGATGACGAAATCTGAGCCTTCATTCATTTGGAATGACGATGGACTTCCATTTTACTGAAGGAAAAACTGATTGAGACTCGGAGACTTATTTTCTAGTGCAAATCAGAGCTCAAAGATACAATGCACAAGAAGTTTCTGAAGGCTGTCATATGTTGAAGCCTAATATGTTTATGAGGTTTCAAAAACAAGGTGCTACTATCTTCAAGTTGGAGTCCTAATTTCGGATGCCCAAATCTTTCCATATTGAAGTCATTTTTAAAGACTTGAGAAAACGGGAAAGCTGCCTGAATCAGATTTCAGCTCATACAAAAGTTCTTAAGACCTTTTTCCAACTAGTCTTATTATGATTGTTATTAGCATCTGTATTAGTCCCATCTAAATCTATATTGGCCTGCTTGTCCACAATTTCTCGTAATCTGGCATATTTTTATGCTGTCAATTTGACTATAATCAGTCATGATTTATGAATGATCATCAATGATACAGGAAGGCTTTTGTTTTCCATTGACTGTCCTTTTCTACCCATTGGTCATGTTCATGACTTAATGAAAAACCTTTAGCTTTAGCAACTGAAAAATGATTATAATAACAAGCTGCCTGCAACTTGGGGTTGACTTGTGCAATAGTTGGCTCCCTCTTGTTCTTGTTTGACGGGCATTGGCTGTCCAGTTTCTTTAAAGATGCTGGTAGAATAACACGATGAGCTTGGCTCCAATGGGCTAGAGAATAAAGAGCTTTTTAGCCTTTGGTGGACACGTGAAGGAATCTCCATCAAATTTGTCTCACTGGCTTGACAATTTGACTGTCTTAGTTGTCAATATTAGGAGTCAATCCTACGCTTCCTTAGGTTAGCCGCATGGTTAGTGGAGCATCTGCCGGAAGTGGGTTAATATATAAATTCAAAAAGGAAAGATCAAATTTGTTTTGTTTTTTATAAGGTGGTAGTTACCGGTGTTAATTGGACGGTTTAGTTTGGTTTGGTTTTAGCTTAATTCTATAACTAAACTAATCTAATCAGTTTGATAAATGAACAAATCAGATCAAACCTATAAATCAATCCAATCCAAACCATTCATTATTTGTTAGGTTTCAGTGATGTTGACGGTTTCGTTTCCTTTGTATTTAAAGTTAACAAAGTTAAACAGAAAAAAATTTATCTTAATAAAATGAGTCTTATTTCATTAGATAACTCAGTTAATAAAATAATTTTTATGTAATCAATAAATAGTAAAATGAGTTTGATTTCATTATTTCGTTTCCTTTGTGTTATGCATGAGGATTGAGCTAAATCAGGACGAAATTAAGTTTATCCTTATATTTAAGTAGTCAGTTTGATTTGATTTGGCTGATTTTAAGAGAAAATTAGATCCAGATGGAATTTAACAAGTTTTTCAAAAAATGAAACCAAACAACATAATTTTTACTATTTAAATCGTCCAATAGATAATAGTTTATGTTGATTTGGATGGTTAGTCGGTTTGTCAGTTCTTTTGCACACCTGTAATGGTAGATGATGGGTTGGTCATCAATGGAATCGAATTCTTACAATTTTGTTTCATTATTTTTTCGGTTAATATTTACGAGTTAAATCATTAAAATCAAATACGATGTTGTAGATTTTTCAAATTATCCTCCGTTATTCTAAGAGATGACAAAGAATCTTAATTAAATGAGTCATCCATGCACGTGGGGTAGGTCTTAATTACATGATCTAGTTAACTTGTTTAAGTGTTAGATGAAAGACAATCTGCCTCTATTTTCTCCAATTTAGGACAAGTAATTACCCTATTATACCTCTCCTTGGGTGGATAATTCTTTTAATAGATGGGGACAAATTGTTAGGTCTGGTTTGTTACTCGTGAAAGCTACCCTGCATTAAAATTTCATAATAAAAAAATAACTATTTATCATTAAAGATAATAATACAGTAATTATATAACCAATAATTAAAGAGAGATAAGCAAGAAGGTAGGAGATAATTTGCTGTTAGGTGGACAACACCCAACGAAATAGACCAATTAGCCATTTTTCAACTGTAACGTTAAAAGAGGTTCAATCAGAATGACATACTCTGCCAAAAGCAAACCAAAAAGAGAACTAAGAAAATTCAAATTCATTGCCGTGATCCGGTGGGTGAGTGGACTATTAACTTTAACCACTCAACAACCACCATTTTTATGAATGATTTAGGTGGTTTAATGCTTAATACTCTCTCTATCTCTTCCTCCCCACATATTTGATATTTCCTTCTTCAGAAGGCAATCCCATTTCCAACTTTTTGTGCATAAATGGTAATATAGTTAAGGCATATAGCTTTCATGGGGTGACCCACTCCATTGTTTTCGATTTTTCTTTGGTATTGTCTTATATCGATAGAATGTGTTTATCATTGGATCATCTCGTTGATCTATATATATATACTAGATGTAAATGTACATAAATTGGAGAAAGTTTTTTGGACAACGCTACAACTAATTTTTTTTTTCAATGTCTTACATTATCCTTACAATGTATATATTATCATAATTATTTATATGAAAAGTTTTTTTTAACTATTTTGTATTTATTATCTTGATTAATTATAATGACGTTTTCTTCTTTATTACATTTTTATGTGTATATTAATCTAATGAACATTGTAAACAAAAGTGATAAAAATAAATTTCAGTGATCGGAAAGAATCTAAAAGCTCTATAATAGCTATTATCACACTTTTTTATTTTTTAAATTAATCTTACATGAAAGTACATATATTAAGAAAAAATAAGTTTACAATTAATGATATCTCTAAAATTTTATATTCACATGTAATCTACGTCTAAAAAAGTAATGTACCAGAATATAGTACAATAGTCTAGCCCGCAAAAATAATGTTAATTTTGTTCTCTCTTTTATTGACATGGACTAACCTCTAGAAGCATAATTTGATAATAATTTAGTTACTAATCCCATTTCAAACGCCCTCATGATTTAAAGTATTCATATTTATTTTATTTTAACAGATCAGTTGCAATCAGATGGAGAAATAATAGTGGGTTATTGATAAAATAATGATTATCAAAATTAAAGAGCAACTATGACTAACTCATTTTCAAATGCTACTGATTAGTAGAACTTGATTTGGGTAAACCCATATTCTCAAACTAATCTTTTGTTGTAACTAATCCTCTATGATGTTCTACCAAAACTTATCTTTTAAGTCTACAAAGGTTAACAACTTAGTTGAGAGGTTGATGATTGAAGTTTATTGCTTTAAAATATGCAATAAGTAGATCAGACAGGAGTGGTTAAACCCTATTCTCCAACAGCTTACTTCTTCTTCTTTTTTCTCTTTCCCCCTTTATTAGGAAGCCAATCTGCGTGATTGAAATTAAATATAACTGATGACTCGATTACACGAATTTTTAAATATGAATATGAGAGTATAACTAAACGTGTCAATAAATCTTATAATTAGTTATCATTATACTAGGTCTCTATTCCACACCTACTACTTTCAAATTTAAATTACTTTAGAACCCTCTTTAGGATGCAAAAGGTAAGCTTTTTATAGAGCTTCTTTATTTGGGAAAAAATATTCAATTTGGAAAAGTTCTTGTTGATAATAGATTTGAAGAATATTCAGAGCAAAAAAAGAAGAAAACAAAACAAAGAGGAGAATTAAAAATAAGAACAACTTCATGTAGCACGAATTTGGATTCTTTATTCTTTTAAGAGATAAGAGAGTAAGTTGGATCTTGAACATTCAATTAGATTTGAGAACTCACTAAAAAAATACAAAAGCTAATTTTTTTTCATTACGACGGTTCCTTGAGATTTGGATAATCTAAAATATATCGGACAACTCAAAATTACTTAATCATTTCATGTAGCATCACGATGCTCAATACAATTATGACATGACAACACACATTTAGTGAGATTACACATACATCTTATAATTTAAAGTTTATTTTAGCACCATCACGGTGAAACTGAAATCTTAACTGGACAGTTGACACTATTTCTTCTTGTAGATAGTAATAGAATTGGATTGAAAAATAATCTAAAAGCGGGAGGAAAATAATAAGTTATAAATCAAATTTTATTTATCTGTATCAATCATTTATATATTATTTAAAAAATATATGTGATAAAATATTAATTTATAAACTTATTTGATGATTAAAAACTTGATTCGTAATTGAGTTTAACTAGAATTAGAATCGCTCATAAAATGACAAGTTTTAGTAGGTATATGTTAGGACTCAGGAGTTACGAGAGAGGCATAGTAGAATTGAGGCCTGTGATTTGCTTGTCATTATAGCTGGCCAAGAGCTGTCTCTCTCTCTCTCTCTCTCTCTCTCTCTCTCTCTCTCTCTCTCTAGGCCCAGTTGCAATCTCTCTCACATCTCAGGTACAGTTTCTCTCTGCTTCTGAGTCAATGTACCTGGGTATTGGCAATTAATTTCTCCCCATCGCACAAATGCTTCATCTGAATTAAGGGTTTTATTACTGAAGAAGAACAAGAAGGAGAAGAAGAGAGATGAGTGCTTCGAGGTTCATAAAGTGTGTCACAGTCGGCGACGGAGCAGTGGGAAAAACTTGCATGCTCATCTCCTACACCAGCAATACTTTCCCAACGGTTAGTAAAAAAGGAATGACAGAAAGATCTTTTTGCTATTGTTCTCCTTCGGTCGAGGGTTTAATTTCCTAATGCGATTACATTCTTGAACTTAAAATGTTTGGGATGACTGAGTGTATTTGGTGCTATTCCTGATCTGATCTGAGATCAGCACGTGAAGACACCTTTCGAACTCTTGAAAAAGAAAACCATTGTGCTTTGGTAGAGAGCGAGGTTCTTCTGTTCTCTCTGAACTTCTGGCTTCGCTCTCTCTCTCTCTCTCTCTCTCCACCCTCTACGACGTTTGAAGGAAAGAAAATAATGCAAAAGTTCCAATCTACACGATTGGCTTAACATGAATGTTACAGTTATCTTTCTGTCTGAATTAAGCAAATTTTATATCCTCTGGATAGTTTAACAATTTGACTTTTTATTAACATAAATTTAGGACTATCGATTGCTCTAAGCAGAATAATGTTTTCTATTTTCTCCTGCTTCTTGTTATTAATTAATGTGTTTGGGTCGTTTTATGTTCTACTGATCGAATGTTAGTTTCTTGGCTAGCTTTCTTACTTGTTTCATTTTCCTTTCCTTTTTTTCACTTGATTCTTGACTTTTTCGTGTGACCATGTTCTTCACTGAATGTAGATTGTTTAAGAAAATATCATGCCAGTTTTTAGTTTGCAACTCTATGGTAACTTTTCTGCAGTTTTGTGATCTTAAAGCTACAATATGCAGATGAAAAATTGTTTCTATTCCTTTATTAGGAACTCCTCAAAGATATAGTTGTTGTTTTATGACCTTTGTGATTATTGGGCTTAATTTCATATTTTTGTTGTCGACTTTGACCTCCTCTTATTACTTGTGATGTGTATGAGTGACAGGATTACGTGCCAACCGTGTTTGACAATTTCAGTGCAAATGTGGTCGTGGATGGCAGTACAGTTAATCTAGGATTATGGGACACTGCTGGTAATTCAAAAATCTGTAATTCTCCATTCCTGATTTCTAAGTTTTTTGTCAGGCGACTGATGTTCAATTTACCAAACAGGTCAAGAAGATTACAACAGATTAAGACCTTTGAGCTATCGCGGAGCAGATGTCTTTCTGTTAGCATTCTCTCTCATTAGCAAAGCTAGCTATGAAAATGTTGCCAAGAAAGTAAGACTATAGATTTACCCATGTAGAAATGTCATTTCTTTGCTTTGCTTTCCTCCACTTTTGCAGTATCTGATTATTTCCTCTGCTGATATATTTATTCTGTATGTTTCTCTATATTTGTGTACAGTGGATTCCTGAATTAAGGCATTATGCACCTGGAGTTCCAATTATTCTTGTTGGTACAAAGCTTGGTTAGATTCTCCTCCTTTGTCTTACCTTTTCTATTAATAGCAAAATTCGTGCAACTTGTCGTATCAACTTGTTTATGGGATTGTAGGTCTTTACCTGTACTCACGTGATATGAATTCTTAACTGAAACACCTAGTTTATAGTCTCATCCTGCAGATTAAATAGGAAAAATGTATCTATCATGCAGCTTATGAAATCCTTCAGTTTCTAGTGTGCTAGGATCATCTCTCTCTCTCTCTCTCTCTCTCTCTCTCTCTCTCTCTCTCTCTCACACACACACACACACACACACACACACACACACACACACACACAGAGTGATGGCACAATTTGGTACCTGAACTGAACCTTTAGGCTGAGATGCTTATTTGCGGATATTTTACTAGTCACTATAATTCTATCAATATATTTATGATTTCTATACCATGCAATCTTAAAATGAACAAAAAATCCCTATTGGAGATCTACAATATTAACAATGAACTTTACCGACCAAAAAAAATATTAACGAGGACCTTCTATGTCACATTTAATCTCAGTGTTTGTATCGTTAAGTGATAATAAAACCCAGTATGCTCCACAGTACTGGGAATTCTTAATCAGTAGAGCTAAACATACTTATTATAGATCTTCGGGATGATAAGCAGTACTTGCTCGACCACCCTGGTGCAGTCCCCATCACCACAGCTCAGGTATATGTTCTATTCCTTCCCATGTTCAAAAGTTCCAGTTCTTTATATCTTAAAACGATTACTTTTAACCTCTTATAGTTAAATGTCATCTTTTTATCATCAGTCCCCAACCCTTTCCTTTGATCTGATTTTACTCTTCTGGCAGGGAGAGGAACTGAGAAAGCTGATAGGCGCCCCAGTCTACATTGAATGTAGTTCAAAAACTCAGCAGGTTTCTTAAATAGCTTTATGTGCACTTTATATACTCTTCTCAAATTATCAATCAGACTTCACCAAAATTATCATGCCTAAATGCAGAACGTGAAGGCGGTTTTTGATGCAGCCATAAAAGTGGTTCTCCAGCCTCCCAAGCAGAAGAAGAAAAAGAAGAGGAAGGCACAGAAGGGTGGCTGCTCTATACTGTAATGTGACTGAAAAATGGTATCAAGGTGGAAAAAAACATGACCCCCACTTAGCTAGTTAATATAATTTGTTGTCACCCTTATGAAGCAAGCTACCACAGTTTCTCTTACATTTAAAGCTGACAGAATTAGAGGATCGAGCTTTCTGAGTCAAACCTTCTTTTCTGTTTGTTCCTTTTTCTTCTGGTTTGTGTTTGGGGTTTGGTCTGTATATTATCTGTCAAATGTGTTTCTGTAACCATGCACAAAGAATCCTACTTCATCAAGTTCAGATGTCTAAGTATTTGACTATTTGATTACCAAATGCCTTTATTCCTCTGAATAATCTGTATTAGTAAATTTCATATTTCATTTGAACTGTCTAATCTGTGTGTGACTCGAATCAATCTGCAGCAGTCATATGTGCATATTCCTTTAAAAGCTTTTAAAAGTTTGAACATGGAAGAGACACACTATAAAGAATCATTTGAAAGGAACAGATGTGGAATTGAAAAGTAGAAGTCAAGACATTGAAAGGAATACAATGGGGGCTATCGATATCTTTTTAAATGGACGGAAATGGCATGGCATGGGATACCCTCCTTTCAACCTCAAAATTGCCCAGATTCCTCCCCACGACCTCACTGTTTGGGCTATGCACGAATATTAGAGATAGAGATCTTTAGTATCTTTTCACAATTAGAATCCACATCTGCATTCTCCACGTAACTAACCAATTGAGATTCTCTGTGGCTGGTTTAAAAAAATAAAAGATTCTGTTTTGGGGTTCTAACAGTAGATGAACAGTTTCACCCTTGTGGATCCTGGGTGTCCGATTAGATAACCCTTATTTGATTGAACATCATATTACTGGATGTCTATGTCGTTGGAAATCTACATGCGGAGAAAAATCTGAATCTTGATCATGTGTATTTTAGAATATGTCAGTGAGATTTATGAATTGAAACTAACATAACCACAGTCTCCACCTCCTAACTAGTGAATTGAGATTCTTTATCATGGTTTCATAAAAAAAAGATTCTCTATCATTGTCATCCAAAGACAAATGGGCAATTCGAACCCATGTGCCACTTGATCATATATGAATGTCTTAATATTTGACATGGGCCGTTCTAGATAATGATCTGATGACTCATAGTACAACTGCCTCTTCACAACCCTTTTCCATCTGTAGAAGATAAAATATGTTAAGACCATACTTAATCTCATATTAAGGACAGCTTTATGTATTTTGGGTTGATAAACAAGCAATACAGAAATGACCAGTTGCATTCATATTATATAAAAACTCCCAGATTCTTAGCTTGCAACTTTTTGTAGAATCTATTCTGTTCCCACTTTGACAAGCCCATATGAATTCATGCAAAATTCTCCATCTCTTCTCCACCTCTCTTCCCTTCAACCTTCATTTTCCCTCCATTAAATACACATCCGCTCTACCTCTTCTGCAGAGTGTCATAGATTCTTTCCCCTTCTGAAAATCCCATTTACCTTCCACTTCTCTCTGCTCCATTTTAATGGCTTCCAAGAGAATATTGAAGGAGCTCAAAGACCTTCAAAGAGACCCACCAACTTCATGCAGTGCTGGTATTATTACTTAAACGACCCCTTGTAAAGTGGAAAAATTGCACCTTTTTTTAATGGTGAATTGATTTTTTTTCAGGTCCTGTGGCTGAGGATATGTTCCATTGGCAAGCCACAATTATAGGTCCTAATGATAGTCCTTATGCTGGTGGTGTCTTTCTTGTGACTATCCATTTTCCACCTGACTATCCGTTCAAACCTCCGAAGGTACTGATTCTAAATCAACCATTTTCCCCATTTTTTGCCTTTTATTCCATATAGCAAGTTTGATATATAGTTTTTTTTATTGCAGGTTGCCTTTAGAACAAAAGTGTTTCATCCTAATATAAACAGCAATGGCAATATCTGCTTGGACATACTCAAGGAACAGTGGAGCCCTGCTCTCACCATCTCTAAGGTGACAAGAATTGAAACTTTTCTCACTTTATCTCAAAGATCATATAGCGTCATGTGACTTAAATCCACAATCATAACGCTGATACAAATCTGAGTCATTGAACATAAAAACAACGATCCAGATCTAAAATACACCAGACGATTTGACATGATCATCTCGTGTTTATCTCACAAACGGGAGACGATCCGAGAATCTAGGAGTAATATAATGATTGAAGTGATGGATTTGATGCAGGTTTTGCTGTCAATATGTTCATTACTTACGGACCCAAATCCTGATGACCCACTTGTGCCTGAGATTGCTCATATGTGCAAGAATGATAAAGTCAAATATGAATCTACTGCTCGGAGCTGGACTCAGAAATATGCAATGGGCTAACTAAAAAGCTTATAACCCTATCTCATTAAAAAAAGCTCTTCCTTTATTATTATGCTATTATTAGTCTAACGTTAATTAATCCTTCAGTAATCTCTGTCTTAAGATCTGATTGAGTTGTAGAGACGGCCTAAACTAGGCTTTCACTTTGTTATTTGATCATCAGTTTGTCTTCCTTTGTCTAAAATAAATGGGCTCGAACTTTTGACATATCTTATCTTCAGTTTTCAGATAGATCTGAATGTCGGTGTATTCGTTCTCACGTGATGGTTGGTTTTATGTTCACTCGGATAAAATTTCTAGCACTCACTGAATAGTAGAAAATTTATTCCTTAAAAATAAACATACTTCTTTTATAGCGGCATATTTAAGATATTTATATATTAATTCACGTGACATACAAGAATATGATTTTAATACTCAGCAGAAAACTAGAGAATCTCCATCCCAATCATTCGACTAAAAAATTAGATCAATAGGAAAAATCAACAAGTGAGCCGAGCCCAAGTGGTTAAGCTCTTTTCATTAGGAGTGTTCTTGGTTATTTCTGTTTGATTTTTAGTATAAAAACTATATCGAATTAAAATTCACAGTCTTAGCATAACGAGGACCGAACATAGCAATTATGTGCATATACCGAACTGACTAGACTGTAAAATTATCGGTCGGTTCAGTCGGATTTTACAGTTCACTAAGTATTTTTTTTCAAAAGATCTATAAATGAATTTAGTCATACAAGTTTTAAAAGATTCTAAATTTTTTATGCATTATAATGAAAACTTCCAATTTAAACCATAACATGTAAAGTAAACATTAGAGAAAAATGAGATAAATGTGAAAGGAGAGAACAATGAGAAATGTGAGAAAATAAGTATGATATATATATATACATATATATATTGAACATGTATAAAGTCTTTGTCAAGACACGTGGATGGAGGAGAACTAGCCAAAAGAGGGTGAGAAGATCACCCTCAAGGAAAACGGGAAGGGGAAGGGTTGAATCGGATGGTGATAATTAATTAAACCAAAAGACAATACAATCAACATGGTAGTTGAGAAAAATAAGCAAAGAATGGGGGACACATCTAACAAAGATCCCACAAATATGGGAGCAATCCTATGGGCATGAAGATGAAAACATAGGGGGAGTGTGATCATTCCTTCCTTATTATTATTATTATTAATTTGTCAACATCTTGAATAATGCCTATATATATGAAGGCTGATGTAATATCTAAAAAATTCAATTCAATCCATGGAAGAACATACCCAGAGCATTTTTTTTTTCTCTCTCTCACCCATGTTCGAAGATCTATCTATGATGAAACTATTTTCCATGGTGGAAACATTTCAATGGGCGCAAGCTTGCATCACTCTAGAAGAGGAGAAAAGAAGCCTGAGGAGTCAAGAAAGTGGGAAAGAAGTTCGAGACATGAAAGGAAAAAGTCTAACGGAATGGAAAGAGAAGACAGAAGGAATAACAAGCAGGAAAGAACGTGGTACCAAAGATGAGACTCAGACAGAGTACACCCAAGAGACAAGGTTTACACATTGTTGACCATTCTGGTAAACCAAATCCTGGACATGATCAAAGATAAACCTTGACTGAAGAGGCTAGTCCCGCTCATAAAAGAACGACCCTACAAGGATGAAGACAAGTACCACTCCTTTCATAAGAGCAACAAGAATTACACAAATGATTGCTTCCAAATCAAAGACTGCATCGAGCAATTGCTTAAAGACGGGTACCTCTGTTAGTTTGTGAAAAAAGAAAAGCAGAAATGGGAAGTTGAAAAGGATAATAACCGGGAAGGACAAACGCGACAACGGGAAATGATGCCTTCATATCGTCGACACAGTTATTGCGCTTATGGAACATGAAGAAACAACCAGCAAGGAAAGAAGGATATACAGCAAGAAGCCGATACTGGAAAAGTGTCTAGAAGGACCCTCAAGTATCAGCGAGAACCCCCCGCTGGTGTTCAATGATCTAGCTTTAGAGCATGGCGGGCATCACAACGATGCTTTTGTCATTTCAATACAAGTTGGCAACTACTTACTGAGGAAAGTTTTGGTTGATAACGAGAGCGTTGTTAACATTTTATACCGGGCAACCTTGGAGAAAATGTCAATGGGAGAACAGAAGTTGCAAGGAACTTCGCAACCACTGATAGGCTTCAACAATCCATCAGTTACTTAGAATGAACTCTCATTCTCCCGGTGAATGCATAACCCTTTAACTACGTGACTGAGTTCATGATACTGAACACGTCATATCCATACAATGCTATCCTACGGAGAACCTGGCTCCACAAAATGAAAGTCGTCCCTTCAACTTTCTACCAAGTGCTGAAGTAACCACTCACAGGAAGACGAAGACGGCCCGAGATATGAGGCAAGGGAAGAAATGGAACTTGTATGCTTGGAAGAAGGAACCCACAAGATGACGAACGTTGGTACACGCCTCGAAAAATGAAAAAGAAAGATTGGTAAATTTTTTATGGGAAAAAATGTGTGTAAGTACGACGCAAAAGATGTCGGGCATTCCCGAAAAAATTATCTATCATAAGCTGAATACATATCCATCTGTGAAGCTAGTAAAGCAACAGAAGATAATCTTTGCACTGAAACAGAATAAGGCAATTAAGGAAGAGGTCGAAAAGCTCTTGGCGGCTGGTTTCATTTGAGAAGTCGATTACCCAGAATGGCTAGCCAACATGGTAGTGGTACGGAAGAAGAGTGGTAAATGGAGAATATGTGTGGACTTTACCGACTTGAATAAAGCCTACCCCAAAGATGATTACCCTTGTCAAAGATCGATCAGATGTCGATGCAACTTTGAGACATGAACTCCTCAGCTTCATAAATGAGTACTCCAGATACAATTAGGTGAAGATATTCTAACCTGATCAAGAAAAGACTTCCTTTATTACTGAATATGGTATCTATTGTTATGAAGTTATGCCTTTTGGCTTGAAAAACCCAAGAGCAACTTATGAAAGGCTGGTGAACAAAGTCTTCCGTGAACAAATCGGGAAAAACATGGAAGTCTACATTGACGACATGTTGGTCAAAAGCAAGAAACGAGGAGACGAATTTTGGGATCTCAAAGAAGCTTTTTATGTTCTATGGAAAAATCCATGAAGATGAATCTGGAAAAATGTACGTTTAGAGTAGCTGCGGCAAAGTTCCTCGGACACCTAGTGACACGACGGGGAATCCAAGTGAATCCAAACTAAGTGAAGGCAATTATGGAGATGAAATCTCCGCGGAACTAGAAAGATATACAAGGGTTAACGGGAAGGTTGGCCGCTCTAAACAGATTCATCTCAAGGTATATGGATAAGTGTAAACCGTTCTTCAAAAATTGAGAAAGAACTCTATGGATGGATGGAACGAGGAATGTGAGGAAGCCTTTAGCAAGATCAATGAGTATCTGGCAACTCCCTGTCTGCTCTCTAGACTAGTATTGGGTGAACATCTCTTGCTGTACGTTTTTGTTTCTGAAGTGGCCGCCTTCGCCGTGCTCATCAGAGAGGAGGAAAGGAAGTAAAACCCCGTGCACTTTATAATCAGGATCCTAGTGGCAGTTGAGATGAGATATAAACATATAGAGAAATTAGTACTAACAATTGTAACCGCTACACGAAAGTTGAGACCATATTTCCAGGCACATGACATCAAAGTGTTAACAAACTCACCTGTTAAGAGTCTCTTGCACTCTCTAGAGGTAAGTGGTAGGATGGAAAAGTGGTCGATTGAGTTAAGCTAGTACGAGATTAACTATGAGCCCAGAACTTCCATCAAGGGACATGCACTAGCAGATTTTGTTACGAATTTCACTGGAGAGAAAGCTGGCCAAAAGCCCAAAGGAAAAGTTGAAAATGAATCTTGGAAATTGTATGTCGATGGTGCCTCAAATAGTAAAGGAGCAGGGGTAGGGAAGTGGTACAAACCCCCTTTGGAGAAACACTAGAGCACTACATCTCCTTCGGGTTCAATGCGTCGAACAACGAAGTAAAATATGAAACACTGATTGTGGGAGTATCCTTGTTACGGGAATTCGAGGTAACATATGTAAAAATATTATGTGATTCCATGTTGATTGTGAAACAGGTCACATGAGAATGTGTAGTGAAAGATGAGAGGATGGTAAGCTACTTACAATGGGAAAAGGACTTGCAAAGCACGTTGAAAAGTTACAAAATCCAGCAAATCCCAAGAACTGAGAACGGGCACGCTGACATACTGGCAAACCTAGGATCATCGTTACAATTCTCGTACAAAAGAAATGTCCCCGTTTAATTTTTGGAAAAGCCAAGTGTCTCGCTCCCGTGGAACGACGTGGCTGACGTGGAAGTAGATTAGGAACCCAACTGCCAGGATGACATAATCTGCTATCTAGAAAAATGCAGTGCTTCCAGAAGACAAGCTCCTTACTAAAAAAGTGCAACAACAGAGCGCTGGATACACATTGATAAATGGATTGTTGTACAAAAAATATTTTATAGGCCCATACTTGATATGTTTGAAGGAAAAGGAGGCCCAATATGTCTTGGCCGAAATCCATGAAGGGATATGTGGTAATCACACTAGAGGGAGACCATTAGCCCACAAAGTCCTAAATGAAAGGTATTACTGGTCCAAAATGCATCAAGAAGCCAAACAATATGTAAAGGGCTGTGATAACACTACAAGAAATCTGACTTTTAGCGACAAAAGATTTCATCGCTAAAGGTATAAAATTTGATCGGCAAAAGTTTTCCAACGATAAAAACTTCGTTGCGAGGGTCGCCGCCAAAAGTGTGTGACGGTAGCATTTCATGAAGAATTTCATATTTCATCAAGAAAACGTTTAGTGATGAAAGATGTTTTTGTGGTCGTTGTCGACGATGACAAAAAAAAAATTTGTCGTGAAAAGTTTTAACGACAAATTTATTTTATTTGTCGCAGAATCTAGAGCGACGAATCTTATTTTTGTCGATAAAGGTATTTGCGATAAAAGGAGTTTTCCTCGCTATAGTTTCTGGTGACGAATATTCTTTTGGTCACTAAAAAACATGAACTAATTTAATTTTTTTATATATTTTGATCAGTGAAAATCTTAAACCAATTAGAATTTGGTCACAATTTTTCAAGACCAAGTTTTAGACAAAAAAAACAAGAAAAGAATAACATACATAGATAAATAAGTACATATTATCATGTTTGGATTGTGCATAAACTTCACATTAATTACAAAAAAAACTTCTAAACATAAACAAACTTTCAAGAAGCTTAAAAAAAATTCAAAATATGATTTTCGAAGTTTCTTAGTTAAAGTTGTTGAGAGAAACTTCAAAAATCATAATTGTTCGAGTAGATGAGTTGTCGCAAGGAGGAGGAGTAAATTCGTTACTAAGAGCCACTCCAATAAGTTGCCAAGTGTGCTCTGAATGGTGGACAATTCTGCTTGTAAAAATTTCTCCTTACTTTTTGAATGCTTTGAGGATGACTATGTAGGTGGTTCTCCATGTCCAAGACTCTTATTTCTCCCAAGGACTTCCTCCACTATTTCTTTATCAATGCGAGGTTGGGTACCCTCAATGACAGGCTCATCCCGTAACGAGCATATGCACTCCTGTAAAATAGTTGTTAGCTAT
Organism: Datisca glomerata; assembly: GCA_003255025.1. NCBI lineage: Eukaryota > Viridiplantae > Streptophyta > Magnoliopsida > Cucurbitales > Datiscaceae > Datisca > Datisca glomerata. The sequence continues at coordinate 647,473 of QANY01000665.1, forward strand.
ATATATACATTGTGTAAACTTGAAAAAACCTACAAAACATCGGAATAGAAAAGAAAGACACATAACATGTATGACAAAATATATGAAAAGTCCAATTTCTAACTCCTATTTTTTTCCTGCTCATCCATTAATTAAAAACTCTTTATCATTTTCTTTTGCACAGAGTTGTGATTTTGTAATTAACTAATTGCTATCATTGCTATCATTAGGAATTCTAATTACAAAGTTTTATACTTTATATATGTCAGTACCATACATGACTTCTAGCTAAGCATAATTATTTCATTCTATAGCAGTGAAAGAATAAAATATTTTCAAATTAATAACACTACACAATTCTCATATTTAAACAAGGGTACACATATCATAAGCAATATTTCCAGATGAAACAAACTAAGATGGTGATAAGATCAAATCAAATAGGCTCAGGAAATATCCTCACTAGAATGAGTCTGTAAGCCTTAAAAAAGATTCTCATTGACTTCACAAATTTCTGGAAATTCATACTTCAATCTATGTTTCATCTAGAAAATTCACCCAATTAGGTGTTGGGGGGGTGACCACCTTAAGGAAACTCACCATAAAACTCACAAATTCAATATATTCAAAGGAAAAAAAAGAGTATCCACATAAAAAAGTTTTAATGATATACTCAAAATATCAAATTACATTTTCTAAATAGGAAAAAATCCATTATTGATCCAATCCAAGTTACCAAACATTGTGATACCAAATTTGATACGATTTCCCTGCAAGAAAACTCTAATCTAACACAACAACAACTCAAATAGTGATAAACAGAGAGAAACAGCCACAGCAGAGAAGAAAAACAGCTTGATTACTCAACAATGGTAAAATTCACCAAGGGAAAAAGGTGAGAAAACAAGCCCCACCCTCCCTCTACACCTTTATTCAATCCACCTCCTAACAAAGGCATAACTAACTCTAGCCTAGTCCGCCCCCCCCCCCCCTCTTCTCTCTCCTCTAACTAACTTAATTTTTGTACCTTTTCTACTTACCCCCCCTAGTTAGTGCCTAACACATTGTAACTAAATTACCAAAACATATCTATATATAACATAAAGCAACAAATCAACAGGATTGTATAATTAATGAAGCAGAACCACATATTCTTACTTCACATAATATCTCATTTAATGCTCAATATTATCGAACTTAACTTCATTATAAAGAAAATTCACCAGAAAAATATCCAATGCAGTACTGATTTCATCTAATAATCAATCAATCACAAATTCAGAACATATGATAATGACACAAATTCATAGCATATAACAAATTCAGAACATATCAGTCTAATTACTTACATATCTTTCTGTGTGTGTGCATGAGGGAAAAATGGGGGAGAGAAGTGACATTTCCATGTCATGATGCAACTGTCTTGTACTATGTTTAACAGCATAAAAGCAGCTATCAATTCTCTCAGCACTTTAAAAACACAGCTGAAGTTCCCCATACCAATTTTCTGGAAGAAGAAATCGATTAAAATCTGTTTTGGATAAAAAGCCTCAATCAAAATCTATACTAAAGACCTACCAGATTGAAATACTATTCTATAGTTTGAGTAAACAGAAAAATATGCAAAATCAATAAAAAATAACACATGGCGTAGGCTGCCTCCATTTCTCTACACTAATCAAATGATAGTGAAGTTGTAGTCTAGTCATCAAGATGAGAATTTGACCATCCATTATTATTTCACCAAGTGTTTACTTCTAGTGTTTCCAACACTATTGCTACTTGAAATTTCAGGAATATAAACTTTCACACAGAAATACACGTCTAAAATGTTACATTTTCCATTTTTCATTTCTTCCTTCCCATTGATTGTTCTTTTTTTTCCTTGTATCAGTGTCTTTCTCTCCATTGATGTAATACTAATTACTATGACTGATCCATATCCTGATATCTTTTCTACTATTAAGTACTCAATCATAAATATGAATGACTATGTATAAACAATAAGAAGATTTGAAACAAGAAAATAAGTACAAAACACTTATTATAGTTTTAAAAACTTGTGAAGCATGACTAGTATTATGGATTCTCGCAAACCTTCGTTATCTGAATATCACTGTGCAGGAACCACCATGGACCATTCTTCAAAAGCAATATGAAGAGAAAGATTATTAATCAAATCATCAGAAAATGATATGTGAATAGTAACAAGAAGTAATTGTAAATGTTAATATAAACTTGTGCAAAGGAAAAGTGCAGATTACAGAGCATTGTTCACGAAACTTATTTTTCACTCATCTTAGCTTTTTATCTGTGATTGGACTTGAACAAGTAAAAAAAGTATTCTAGTATAAGAAAATATTGATAGAAAATCACAGCTGCCACATAAGCTGAACAAAGGAAAACACATTGTTCTTATCAACAATTTCCAATCATCTTTTAAATAATAGCAAGTACGGGATCAACAAATAGAACTTATGGAAATTTCTTAATAAAAAGAACTTTTCATCACAAACCTGACATATCCAACCACTGTACGAAATCCCATAAAAAAGAGTCAAGCCTAACCAAACCCCATGAAGGCCAAGAGCTGACGGAGCATATAGCAAAAATAAAGAAGAATTTGTGCACAACATCTATAAAAAAAGTTAGAAAGTGTTAATTGAATCATCATTTGCAGACTTCAAATTTTAGCAAAGACAAGGTTTCAACTTGATAATGTAAGCGGCTTACCATTGAGCTAGCTGCATATGAGAAGTCTGAAACACCATAATGAAGAGCATAAAAAATATATGCTAGAGCATTTAAAGGTTGAGTTGCACTAACAAACTGTAATTAAAAAAATTATTATTAAGATTCTTGGCACATGTATCTAACTTGAGCCAGTAAAATCTAGAAATATTAGAAACTGATAATGCATACTTACTAGTATTCCAGTTCTAACAATTGCAAACATTTTAGCATCCCTTGTGAACAAAGTGGCCAAAGAACCAAAATATACACCAAGAATGGTAACGAGGCAAACCCCTGTAAGCGCCCCTATCTGGAAAAAAAATACATCAACTTCATAATGGAAATCCAAAAAACAACAATTTCAGCCCAACACACTTGTGCATAAGAAAAAAGTTTTAATTGCTTTCACTTGGGTGCAATTAACTTAAACAACGAAGCACAAAAGAAGGCTTACCTTTAGCACAAAGTTAGAAACTTCTTTGACATTCTTGTAATCATCATTCGGTAAAGAACTTACAATCAGGGCCTACAAATTGACAACCATTTCCAAGTCAAGAGACAGATAACGACTCATCATGAGAATAGGTATAGCATAAAGCAATGAAGACTCTAAAGTTTAAAGAAAACGTTATGTTTTTCAAGCATCTGATAGAAAGTTAGACTAGAATTCCAACACGAAATTCAAGAAAAATACCTTGAATTCTGTTTAATAACCTTTAGAGTGCAAATTTAGTTTTTAATACATAACATTCTAAACACCTTGAAGTATATAACAAGGACCACCTTTACATCACTTTATTTCAATCCAAACCATTCAACAAATGTTGATTATCCTAGGTGATATAGTCTGGAGTGCTGCAACAAAAATAAACTTTAAACCCCAATAAAAAAAACTAATACATAATTGTCATGTATTCAAATTGCCCCTACAGGCTACAATCTTTTTTAGCCAAAGAAACCTATACCGCCATTGATGATGATAAGAACTAAACCAGCTCATTCACCAGCAAGTGAACTTATACCAATTCATGCATTTAGAGTGCAACTGGCACTGCTTTGTAAAGGATTTTAGATTATCCACTTAGGCCACTAACAAAAATTAACTTTATATCAACAACAACAAAAAATCCTCAATACAGGAATCAAAAAACACACATGAAAAATCAAATATATCCAAAATTGCCCAAATAAAATTAGAAATTTTACCATAAAAAATCCTGACTGAGAATGAAATCTTTATCGTCAGCATTGGAATCGAAGTCAGTACCATCGCGAGGCGATGATGAGAGAAAAATGAGGTGGGCATCGGCAACAACGTCGGATTCTAGGAGTCCTAGAAGCAAGATGTGGATGAAAAAGAGTAGTCCGAGGAAGGTTTGGGAAGGAGGAAAGGGATCATAGATACTTTCCCTCCAATCTGAACCTGAAAGTGCCTCGTCAGCGCCCCTTTCATCTTCCCCTTACTCTTTCTTGTGGTATTCATCTTCCTCCCCATTAATTACAACTCTCTCTCTCCCTCTCTCTCTCTGTAAAAGAAAATGGTTTTAATAAGGTGGCGATGATGACACAGACGTGAACAGACGCGAGGGTGAGAGGAAGAATGTGGTTGCACGGGGGAGAAGAGGGAGATGACTAAATTTTCATGTCGCTAAATATAGACTTTTTGTCGACGAACATAAAGTTTCGTCGCTAAAGGATAATTCAATTTATATTTTGGTCGATAAATGGTTTATTTTTACCGATGAAAACTTACATTCATCTGTAAAAGCTATACTTTTTGTAAAAGCTATACTTTTACAGATGAATCTTAAAAATCTTAAAAATATTCCCTCTAAAATTTATTTCTTAGGGGGCCAAAATTTTGGGTGACGAAATATAAAATTTGTAGCATAGAAAGCTTTTGGCGACCACTAAACATGACCTTTAATGACAAAATATCTTTCGTCACTAAATGGCTCATCTTCTAAAAGAGGATTTCTTGTAGTGTAAGTGTCAACGTTTTGCTCCAGCTTCTAAGATGGCTCCTAGTGAACTTAACATGGTGATAAGTTTGTGGCCTTTCATGCAATGGGCACTGGACATCGTCGATCCACATAAATGTTTCCTACTAGTAGCAACAGACTAATTCACTAATTGGATTGAGGCTGAAGCCTTCGGAAGAATACGGGAATAAGAAGTAAATGGATTTATGTGGAAGAACATCATGTGTAGAATCGACATACCAAAAATACTTGTTTTGAGAAAATGAGCTTCAGTTCATAGGAAATATGGTTAAAACCTTTTGCGAAAAGCTAAAGATCACTAACCAGTTCTCCACTCCACACTATCCACAGGGCAAGCAGAAAGGTCAAAACGAATCATACTTGAAAATTTGAAGAAATGATTGAAGCCAGTAAAAGGAAGATGGGTAGAAGAGCTACCAACAGTGTTATGAGCGTACAGAACCACTCCAAGAGAAATAACGGGAGAGACACTATTTGCTTTGGCTTTTGGAACGAAAATAGTAATTCTTGTTGAAATTGGGAGTCCCATTATGAAGTTCGTACTGACTAAACAACAGAATGAAGAACTCCCCCAAAAAAGCCCAGATGGACTAAAAAGTGACACGAAGCAGCCCTGATCTAAATGACCTGTTACAATAAAAAAGGAAGTCTTACTTCCAGAAAAAAGTACGAAAATGAGAATTTTAGAAGGGAGATCTGGTCTTGAGCAAGATCTTACAGACAGAAGGAAAACTCAGACCAATATAGGAAGAGTCGTACATCATTTGTGGAGTAGGTGGAAGTGGATACTACCATTTGGAAATAGAAGAGGGAATGTACCCTTGAAGCTCGGCCGCTCGGCAATGGCGGCATTCGCTTCCTCTGTGAGCCGCGCAACGACCCCTGAAGCTCTGCCCCAGTCTTCTTCAGATCATCCCGCTCAGTTAGAAGAGGTCTGAGGACCTTGTTACACTCTTCCATCTTTCTTCTTTCAGGCGGCCATTTGGTGCTCCAAAGAATGGAAGTGCTCTGAAGAAAAATTCTAAGTGTAAGTAAACTGGAAAAGAACAGAGGAAATTGTAAAGAAGAAAAAAAAAGAAATATTCTAAGGAATAAGAGTTACCTACATCAAGCTGTGACTAAGGCCAATGACTTTGTCGTTGACAGAACATTGGCAGAGAGTGGTCGAGTCCACATCAGACTGGATCCCCCTTTAAGATGATGTGTGAAGGACGTGGATCCTTCAAGAAGCTAACAAAAAAGTTGGTATAGGCGGAGCCACTGTGTACCAGTGCCACCTCCACAAGTCAGGCTTTTCAGACCTCCCTTGCGAACTAGTGGAAGATGATGGAGCAGGCGGGGGAGGAGGTGGAGAAGCTCCTGCCCGCACTGGAACATCCTCGACTGCGGGAGCAGGAGGATCAACTAGAACGGTTGAGGGAGGATTGATGGCGACAAGAATAGGAGATGGAGGCTTCATAGAGGCAGGAGCGTCATGAGAGGTCCCAGTATCCTCGGAACTTTGATGAACGTTTCTCCCGCCATCAACAATCCCCCAAAGGTTGCTCCATAAGCGCTTCGACATGTCTGACTCCTTGGCGAGGTTCCATGACAACATATCTTATTCTTCTACCTCTCGCGGCTTTTCCTCTTCCTCTTCCCCTTCCTCTTCTTTCTCTTCTTACTCAAAATTAGCAGATTCTGCAGAGCTAGAGACAACCACACAACGGAAGGCATGAATGGGAACGACTCGAGGCAATTGAGAAGACGAAGACGACAGACCCGTAGCTTTTGCAATAGGAACAAGGGCATGGACGTATGTGATGTTGTTCTATCTTCTCGGATCAAGGAGGACACGCTAGTCCTATTCTTGGTAGTTATAAGCGTCATACAGACGCGCATCAACGTCCTTAGGAATGAAGAAAAAAAATTTCAGGTTCTTATCTGCATAAACGAGGGAAAGAAGTTCAGTACAAGAAAATAATAAAGCACGAAACTAGAGCTCCAACTACTTACTAAAAGATTCCCGCCGACCAGGAGGGTCCCGTTCTCCCATCTTTTGTCCCCTCTAAGGAGATCCGTGATCATAGCTCTCATGCTCTCATTAGGACAGAGCGCCAAGTAATAAGACGTGTCGCATTTCTTGACAATGTACACGGCACAGATTTCATCAACGCCAATGTTGAGGTTATGCCTCCTATTTAGAACTTCTATCTCTAGAAGAATCCTATGTGTACTAGGGGTATATTGGGAAGGAGTAAGATTAAATGTGCTAAAAAATTCCTGAGAAAGAGGAGAAAATGGAAGTTTTAAACCTAGGGCTATGTACATGGGGGGCAAGGGTGATCTGGTATGGAGGACGACAATTGGGAGACTTGGGTATCCCATCCCCGAAGGCACAAATGGCATCTGAAGGGAATGTATCTCGGTGATGGTCCATAAATCGGTTGAACTCATCATGGTTCCTAACTAAAGGTATAATGACCTTGAACTCCCCCTTGTCACTCATGGCTAACAAAAAAGAAAGAAAAAATTGTAGAAGAGAAAAAAAGAGTAAGAATGAAGGAAATATGACTTATAGGAGGCAAGGAGAAAGTAAAAACAGAATGAAGAAGATGAAGGCTTCTTGTAGGCTATGGATGTGAAGGAGAAATGCAATAGAATTAGTGGATTTGAAAAAAAGTGTAAAAAGTAGCCTATCGTAAAAAGGCGTGAATGAAAGGACGCACCGCATGCATTTAATGATGATAAGCAGAATGATGGCATCAGTCATCATTTGTGACAGGCAAATATAAACATGCCAGTTGGGAAAAAAGGAAAGAAAGCGTGTCATGAAAAAGCTTAAAACTCGTGCTCCATACACAAATGACTGAGAACGGGAAGATGAAATGGCAAAAGTGGATGACGAAGTGTCATTTATAAGGGGTGTGTCAGTGATAACGAGAAATGAAGCGACAACAGTACACACTTTCTCTATTTAATAATCATATTTTTCTTTTTGCGAATTATTAATGCTTGCAGGTTTCAATAAACGGCAAAAAGGTAAAAAGTCCAATCAATTAATCTCCTACGGGGTCATGCGCGGAACATGATCATTACGCCTCAACGAATAAAATTTTGTTAAGTGTAATGGAAGTAAATGAACAAGTATAAAGTTTTTGTCAGGACACGTGGATACAGGAGAACTAGCCAAAAGGGGGTGAGAAAATCACCCTCAGGGAAATAGGAAGGGGTTGAATCTGATGGTGATAATTAATTCAACCAAAAGACAATACAATCAACATAGTAGTTGAGAAAAATAAGTAGAGAATGGGGGACACGTCTGACAAAGATCACGTAAGTATGAGAACAATCCTAGGGGCATGAGGACGAAAACATAGGGGGGTTGTGATCATTCTCTACTTTTATTATTACTAGTCAACTGTATGTGCGTTGTAAGTATTAAATAAGCCAACAATAAATAATATGTACAAAAATACGAATAGGACTACACATAAAAGTGTTTGATCATCTTCTGACTTATTATGTCAAATGCTAAGAATTCAATCTATTAAATATTGATGATATTTTTTGTTAAAGGTTCTATGTTGCTATAGAGAATTAACAAGTATAAAGTCTTTGTCAGGACACGTGGATGGAGGAGAACTAGCCAAAAGGGGGTGAGAAGATCACCCTCAGGGAAATAGGAAGGGGTTGAATCTGACGGTAATAATTAATTCAATCAAAAGACAATACAGTCAACATAGTAGTTGAGAAAAATAAGTAAAGAATGAGGGACACGTCTGACAAATATCGCATAAGTATGAGAGCAATCCTAGGGGCATGAGGACGAAAACATAGGGGGATTGTGATCATTCCCCCTTTTTTATTATTACTAATCAACTGTACGTGCGTTGTACGTATTAAAGAAACCAGCAATAAGTAATATGTATAAAAATACGAATAGGACTACACATAAAAGTGTCTGATCATCTTCTGACTTATTATGTCAAATGCTAAGAATTCAATCTATTAAATGCTGATGATATTTTTGTTAAAGGTTTTGTGTTGCTATAGAGAATTAATAATAATTTTTAATTAATATCTCAGTTTGACATGTTCCTAGATACTACAATTTAGTTGTTGATCGGATTGTGAATGTGACATCGGTTTCCATTCTTTGCCGTATTTTGTTTGATGCGATTCATCCTTATGTTTTGATTTGGTACTTATATTGACTCTTGTTAATTAGTTTTCTTGTTGCTATTTTGTTGATGGATTTTATTCCCTAAAAAATGTAAAAATATTTGAACTATTTTTAAAATATTAAATTATTAATTTAAACAATTATTTGATGTAATCCAATCAATTTAAACTAATTTATCTCTGATTTTTTTTACAACTCATATATTTTAAATAATTGGAATAATATATTTGATTTTGGTAGATAAAATATTATGAGACGTTTCAATTCAGAATTCTATATAATAGTGAGGGCACGTGCCAAAAAATATTTTTTCCTCTTAGTCCCATTTATATATACTATAGATTTAAAAAAATTGAAGTATTAATTTCAATATTAAATTATTCACTTATCTAATTTTTTAACAAAATTCGATCTATTTAAACTAATTTGTCTTTTAATTTTTCACAATCACAACTAATATATTAGTTGTGAAAATTTGACGTGATAAATGTAATTTTATTAGAGAGAGAACTAAAAGACGTATCAATTTGGAATTCTATATAATAGTAAGGGCAATTTATGTTAAAAAATGTTTCTCCCCCTTAAGCCCTGTTTAGAAGTAGTAGTAATTATTATTAATTTGTCAACATCTTGAATAAGGCCTATATATATGAAGACTCATGTAATAACTAAAAAATTCAATTCAATCCAAGGAAGAACATACCCAAAGCATTTATCTCTCTCTCCCTTTCTATTCATAAATCTTACTCGGGGGAAAATTCATTTACATACATATATATATATGAAGGAGGGAAAACGGTCAGTCTAGTTGATTTGGTCTAAAATGTAGAAAATTTTAGACTGAACCGAATGTTTTTTTAATCCAAAACCGAACCTACAACAGTTAGTTAAAAAATTGATCAAATCGATTATTTTTTGTTCGATCCGATTTAATTTTGTCGATTTTTGCACACTCCTACTTTTCAGGACTTATTTCTCAAATGAATGAGTTTGAGCCGATTATAACTCTTACTCTTGAATCATATATTTCTTTCCAAAAAATATATAAAAATGGGTAATGACGACAGGGAAAATCCACATTTGCTTTTGTGTAATTGTGTCATTTGCTCTCTAAACAAGAATTAAGAATATGTATATTGGTAACCTTCTTCTTTTAACGGTATATAATACGTCACTTGTCAACAGAATCAGCTAATTGATTTGCTCATTATATTAAATAGTATATGATAGCATTATTAGGCAACTGATTACGTATTATTCAAACTAAATTATACAATTGCTTATGATTTATTGTATAGTCTGTAAGACCATCATGACTTCGAGAATGAGTATTTTTACCGTTTGTAAATAAATGACAGACGATAATTAAGTCAAATCTCATCATTAGTTCAGATATGGATAGATTACATTTCATCCAACCGCTAAATGTAAGACAAAAAAATAGATGGAGTTTAGATGAAACACACATAAAGGAGAATGATATATAATATTTTCCATACCAATATATAGTTTTTACTTAAGCATTGATATTATCTTTTTCTTTATAAAAAAACAAATTTAACAATATTACGTATTTTCAAAATGATGCCTAATGGCTTTACAAGCATAATTTATCATTTTATTGTTTTACAATATTCATAATAGTACATTGTTATATGGGAAAAAAATACAATTTTTATCGACAAATTGTACTTAGTTTTTCTTGCACTTAGTTTTCTTCAATTTATATTGATGTTTGAAAGATAACGAGAAAAAGATAAACAAAATGAAACTTATGATCTTATATTTACAACAAATGAATGTAGACAAACAAATTATATAAAATTATTCAAAAATATATATTTAGAAAGAAAATACATAATTTTAACTTTTAAATTTAAATTCTTACTTAAGAAAGATCTTTCTATTCTTTTAAGTTATTGCTTAAAGCACAAGAAAGAAGGAAACGGATCACCTCGAGTTCCTTGTGAACAGAATGTCCTTGTGTTTTCAAGATCTGAGCGGTTTAGTTCGATTTTTTTTATCAATTCTATAACCAAACTAATATAATCGATTTGATAAATGGGCTAACTAAATCAAACCAGCCAAGCATATAAACCAATCCAAACCATTAATATCATTTTGGTTTGAGTTGTCAGTTTCCTTTACTTTATATTTAAAGTTAATGTATAAAAAGAATTCATCTTAATAAAATGAGTCTTTTTAGTTTTATTTTTCAAAATGAGACATGGTGCATATGTTTTCAAACGGATGGGTCATAACGAACATGAGCTCTCATGTTCTATCATAATAAGTGAAAATCCCTTTCTAAGAAAGGGGTATTTATTGGGCGGTTTTGTTCGATTTTAGATCAATTCTATAACCAAACTAATATAATTGATTTGATAAATGAGCCAACTAAATCAAACCAACCAATCATATAAACTAATCCAAACCAAACCATTAATATTAGTTTGTTTTAGTTGTCAGTTTTCTTTACTTTGTGTTTAAAGTTAATGCATAAAAATAATTCATCTTAATAAAATGAGTCCTTTTAGTTTTATTTTTTAAAATGAGACATGGTGCGTATGTTTTCAAACGGACGGACCATAACGAACATGGGCTCTCCTGTTCTATCATACGGACAGACCATAACCCTTGACCAAGAAAGGGGTATTTATTGGACGGTTTGGTTCAATTTTATAACCAAACCAACATAATCGATTTGATAAATGAGCAAACTAAATCAAACCAGCCAAGCATACCAATCCAATCCAAACCGTTAATATCAGTTTGGTTTGAGTTGTCGGTTTCCTTTATTTTGTATTTAAAGTTAACAAAGTTAATGCAGGAAAAGAACTCATATTAATAAAATGAGTCATATTTCATTAGATAATTTAGTTAATAAAATAATTTATATGTAATCAATAAAAATAAAATGAATCTTATTTCATTAAGTCAGTGTCATGTTTTGCATGAGAACTGAGTTAGGTTGAGATGAAATTAGGTTTATACTCATGTCTAAATAGTCGGTATGATTTGGGTTGGGTGATTTTAAGAGGAAATTGGACTCAAACCGAATTCATAGTTTTTTCAAAAATGAAACCAAATCAAATCAATTTTACTATTTTAACTGTACAATAGATTATGATTTGGACTGGTTAGGGCGATTTAGTCGATTTAGTCGGTTCATTAATTTTTTTGCACACTTAAGATCATATAAGTTATCAACTCATAATATTTAATGTGATTACATATATCTTTTTTTATTATAAAAATCTCATGAAATTAAACATATAAAAGCTCTGTGGACCACATGTAATTAATTACAACATGCATATCTTTGCAGGACCCCTCCCTCCCATAAAAAACCAAAACACCATTAATTATATTTTTTTGAATGGTTTATATATCATCATCATAGTGATTTTATATTTTTTGAATGGTGTGTATATATTTGATAATTTATGAGAAAAGATGGGTAAGGTAGGGTCATACCCTGATGTACTATTTATATTCTCTTCTCCACATGGTTTCTATGGGTGTTTCAAAATTATAGTTAGTTTGTACAATTTTTATGGGGTAATAATAAGGAAAATTGTCTGTCAAAATGTCTAATAGTAGTTAGTTTACTTGTCTCGATCATCTATTCAGATTTAACAGACTTAGATCTGACTGAATAATATTTTTAAATTTTATGATTTTAATTTATCTAAACCGTCCATATCTAATTGATGATCAATATAAGTCAACTTCACCAACGACATAGAACTCAAACTGCAGGTCCTAGTTCAAGTAAGGCTTGCCATATAAGGTTGTTTGTGGAGGTCATTGCTTTATCATATATGATCCACAGACCAGGGCTCTCTCATGTTCTAATTAACAGTATAGATCCTCACCTATTTGTGTAGTCAAGTTCTAATCTTAATGTGTTGAGCTTATTTGGATTGTTGAAATCTGAATCACCAATTTATATCAACTCAACATAACCCCTACTAAGACCCCAACAGTAAGGATCCAAATCCATCTTAACTAGGACATATCCTCGCCTTTTACACACCATCGTTAGCTAAAGCCTGAAGTGATTAGTTTCGCTCTTTTTGCTTATTTCTCATATGATAGAGATTTAATTATAGAATTTTTCAGAACAATCACACATGTAACATGTAAGTAGTCCCAGCCATCTAATGATGTGGATCTCATAACAAATTTCACTATAATTGATATTTGAGATTATATTATACCGTTTGTGCAACTGTAGTTAACACAACTCATATAATATATACAAGAGATCACTTTTATCCATCGAACCTCAAATAAGCATATGAATATCTCGTAGTAACATTTTAACTCAAATCTATGACTGGTTCCTTACAAAAATATCAACAATAATGTAATTGGGTTTTTGATTGATTGGAGAAAATGCTCCTACACAGTTCTTCCCAAGATAATATATTGGATGATCATCGCTAGACCTCATGATGAATTTACACGTGTTTATTATCTTCGTTTTGTCGGTGCTTGCTGATGTGGATCCACGTGTAATGTAGCGGGGCAATCAGATCCGATAAACGGGAATTGTTTTTCTAAGAAACAACAAACAAAAAAGGCTGCCAATTGGATCAATCAACTAATTACAGCTTATATATTTGAATATCTGAAATTGAGATGAAAAATAGGTTTTAAGACCGGACTTATAAGTAGTGGTCATTAAGATTTTTCTAATGATTTAAATTTTTATATGAAATTATCGCCAAGTTGTGAATTACTTATGTATTCACATCAGTTAACTACTTTTTTTATCATTTTATTAAATTTTAATTATCTGATCACACCGTATTATTATCATTATACTCTCTCACCACTTTTAGTTCTGATCTATTTAAAAAAAAACTCCCACTTCTAAAATCTAAACGGTATTAGTAGAAAAATAATTACAAGCTATCGTGTATATATATAAACATACATGCATATTCATATATACACGTAACATAAAATTGCACATAATAATAGTTCGAAACATATTAGTATATATGACATTGATCTATTATTTTTAAATAAAACATTCCTTTTGTGTCACGTAAGTGAATTGTTTTTTAAATTACGTGAAATTTGATATCTGATTTAGATAGTTATCAATTAGAATTTTACATGCCTATGTCATCATCTCACTGGCTGCGTTCATCATCCATATATGTCCTAAGAACAAACAGAAAATCCAAATAGCTTTCAACTACTTGGAAACTATGAGACGTATTGGACTTTGTTTACTGAAATGAATAAACATTTGGAAAATAGGAAAAGGCAATATTAGAATTTAGACCCAACTTTTGATTCACTTTAAAGGATGTTCTTCTTTGTCATCTCCATAATTCTCTTACGTAAGTAAGTATTTTTTGTGAAAGTTTGTGTTTAGGGTAATATAAACCTACACAAAAAGTGTTACACTATCTTTTCGAGTAAAGTGTTATGTGACAGGGTAAATATATATGTTTAGTAGCTAAGCTTTACTCGGATTCTCAGTTTTGTGAGCGCTTCGTCTAGAAGCAGTTTAATGCATTAAAAAAATATTATTTCAAATCATACATATTTTTACATATTTGACAAACGTGGTTGTTTGAAACATATTTTTATATATGAAAACACTTTTACAAAAAATAAATACTCTATTTTTTTAAAAAAAATTACACATCGTGCACGTGAATATATTTTAAAATATATGCAAGCATTTATTAAAAAAACATATATGACATAATTATGAATTAAGATATCTTCCAATGAATAAAAACACTTATAGTCATAAACACTGACAAACATACATTTAATATTTGTTGACTTAATTTTCTCAGTTGATCAAGTTCTCGAATAATTTACAACGTTACGATTGTATTTTTTGTTAACCTCAAATTTTAATGTCGTTAATGACTTAGATAACAAAAACACATCCGGATGTTAATTATCAAACACAAACAATTTTTTTTTAAGATTTGAGACTTGATAGTATGATTAATTATAATGTTTTAAATTATTCAAGAACAGAAAAATAAAGTAACTTAGATATAGTAAATTTAAAAATGGAAGTAAACTTTTGGAACACCAAAATGCATATTTGATCCATACATAAAATTAGACTGCCAAATTGTAAAAGCATAAAATATGTCATTGACCGACGAGGAAAATAATATTTCAAAGTCATTATTATTCAAAATGGCGTCCAAAACAATGAAACTATACCATTTACTTTGAATTTTGTAAGAAGGTACGCATAACTATGTTGACTCACTTGTGCTTTAATTCATTTTATTTTGATTAGTCAGTTAATTGCTTTTAAATTATGGCTCTAATTGTGTAGTTTCATCTACTTTCCCAACACAGAAATATTACTCCTTTTAGTCCTTAATTAATCCCTCCTGAAATAAATGTCTATCTATAAACTTATCTATAAAAATTCTCAATTACCTCTTCCACAATATTTTTTTAAAACAAATTATATTTTATCGTAACAATAATATATTGAGAAGAAAGAAATACAGTAGTTTAAATTATAAAAAAAATTCCATAAAAGGAAAAATTTAAGGTGTGATGTCAGAAGTTTTCTTAAAAGGAGGCACATTTTTCCTTCTAAAACACGTGTTACTTTGGTATAATACTATAAAAAAATTTACATAAAAATATTACTTACTTTAAATTATATTTAAAGTTAGAAAATTAAATCAATCAGGTAAGATTATAGTATATAATTTGATGATTTAAAAAATTTAAATGAGTCAAATATTACAATTTAGTGACTTTAAATTTTTGAAAGTGATTAATAGTATATAGTTTGATAAACGTATAAATTTGAAGGGGGTAAATAATATATTATATGCTAATCCGAGACATGTTACATAAACTAATACTTATAATATCACAAAATTAAAAAATCAAAGGAAGACGATTGCCACCTTTACTTGTGAGCGGGCTCGCCCCTGCTTACAGTATATCATGTAATGACCCATATCTCAACAGTCTTACATAAAAAATATTTTAACGTAAATCATTCGAGTTAACATAGATAATTAAGATCTCAAATTTATACTTATGGGATTATAAGTTAATTTCATTCAAATTCCAATCTCGATAAATTTGTAATTTTATCGAAATATCTAAAAGAAATATTTGACAACATTATTGAATTTAGACGTAAAAAATTAATTGTTCATCTTGTAGACAAAATTTTCCAATTAAAGAAATCAGATGTCAATTTGGACCAACAATGGAAATTAATTAAGGCCTTAATCCCACATTTATTGTTTGAGGTGTGCATGTGAATCATATGGACCACAGTAAGTGTCACACATCACTAACCACTTGAAAAACTGTCACATAATGAATTCTCATTAGGTTAACAAATCAAAGAAGCAATTTAATTAGTGACTGACACATTTCCATAGTTAACTTAATCATTTTATTAACTACATAACAAACCAAGATTTTTTTGATATTTAAATAGAGCAATTAATAAACGTTGAACAAAGAAGACGATTAATAAACCAAGATTTTGATAAACATAAGTTTAATCTCTAAGCAAGTGAATTAATACACCATTGCTGTGTACTTAGGCCTTCTACTTGTCAACCCGAAATAGCAGGCGAAAAGTCATTCTCCGGTTTTGAAGGACCAAGGAAAATGACCGAAGATCATGGGTTTCCCGCGAAAACTTCCGGTTTTTACCTTCTCTCTTTGTTTCCGGGGGATTATCTCTGTTGCTGCCGACACTTTCTTCCCCATAATTCCATCTGATATTTCCTTAAAAGATTTTCAAAATCTTATTTTGATTTTTTAAAAATAAACCCATTTGCTTAATGGGATTAATCGTCATCAAAAGTAAGAGTAGGACCTTTCTTCAGCATTATTTTATACCTTTTTGAAAGCTTTAATGGAGTCTGAGACTTGAAAAGTAGTTGCAGTAGGTTCGGCTAACATGTGGCGGCAATAAGATATTTAAATCATGTTGAGCTCGCGCGACGGAAGGAAACAAGATTTAGGTAAATTCTTTTGTCGGCTCGCATTTATTTTCTTGCGTAGTTCAACATTTTTTATGGATTTTGGTTGAAATAAGCTTTTCCTGTGGTTCTGACTGATGGAATGCATGCGGGTTCTCATGGGATTCACTTAATTTTTAAATTTACCCATTTCTCTATTCATTTATGACACCATTTGCATTAAATGGTGGTAGCTGCAAGTTCCTTTTGTAGTGGGGCATTATATTTCTTTCTCCTTCTAGCTTGACTGCTTGAGTAATAATGTTGGCTCTTTGTTGCACAGATTGAAATGGGTTTTCTCAGAACTATGAGGTTTCTGTGAATTGAGGGATTTAGAACCTTTAGGGAGAATTGTGTGTGAAAAGAAGTATGACAGTTGAGGAAGTACCTAAGGCTACTGAGAAGAAAGTGAAGAAGAATGTGTTGGTTGGGATTGGAATAGATAGTGATAGCAGAGACCTGCTCAACTGGGCTATTGTCAAAGTTGCTGGTCCTGGAGATTGTGTTATTGCAGTTCATGTTTGTTCCAATTCCGGTAATTTCTAACAATATAATCGTATTAATCTGCATAAATTCACTTCCTCGGCATGTTTTCTAATATAACTGTACTGTATTTATACAGACAGGGTTGCAAAAGAAAAGCCCATGTTAGATTCTTTCTTAGAAGGTTATCAGGACCTGTGTTCTGTAAATAAGGTTTGTAACTCTTTGCTTTGAACTTGGATTTTGGCTGTTGATTGTGATGTTTGTTGTATTACACTTAAATTGGGTTTCCAGGTAGGTCTTAGTGGCCATATTTTAACAGGAAGGTCTATTAAAAAGGTTCTGGTCGGGGAGGCAAAGAACCATGCTGCTGTTGCTGTAGTTTTAGGGAGAAGCAAGCCAAGTGCTGCTGTTGGGTAGGGAAAGTTTAAATCAAACTCAATTGTGTTTTAGTTTAAATCAAACTCAATTCTTTCTGATATTTCTGAATAGTTATTTTTCTGCAGCGGTTGGTCTTCAATGATTAAATATTTTGTTAAGCAACTGCCTCCAACTACTGATGTTGTTGCTCTTCATAATGGCAAGATTGTCTTCAGAAGGTTCACCAATAATCAACTGCCATTACCAGCAGCGGCAGGTTTGGTATTTCTGTCCTGAAAAAGACTTCTTTGGTTAGCCGTTTTTCAGATGATTAAAAAATCGGGTTTATTATATCAGGCCTCAGTGAAGATCCAAGACCAAGTTTTAATCAAACTGAAGATTGCACGGTGAAGTCATTCGAAACTGAATTTGGAGATTCTGACAGAGTTCGGAGTTGCCATGATGATTCGCAACCTGGTAGGGGAGTCTTGGAGGCTAAAGGGCAAGGACGTGTAAGTGGACATAAGAAGCCTTCGGTAAGAGTGAAATCTCTTATGAAGACAGACTCTTGTGAGAAGAGGCTTGGTTGGCCTTTGCTCCTCAGAACTTCATCGGGGATTTGTTCGCAAATGCCTCAAGCAAGAAATCTCTCTGTTGTCCAATGGGCAATGAGCTTACCAAACCGTTCTCCGCATCTAAGTCCTCAGAGTTCAAGCATCGAATTCGGAGTTGTGGATGAGGATGCTAAAAATGGTCTGTCTTCCTTGAGTGAGCCACCTGAAAACCCGGAGCGTCTCCTTAAAGCGAACTCATCCATTTCCAAATGGTTTAGTCCTGATCTTCTGAAGTCTTCAACTTCTCAATTCTCATCAGGTTTATATATTTGATCATGCCCTCAGATTTCCCCCTCTCCTTTGAATTTTTCGTTTGTAGCTAATCCATTTCTCGGTATGTTTGGCTTTTAAACAGGAAATTTGATCGGTAAAGGAGGTTGCAATCGCGTGTACAAGGGGATTCTACCAGATGGAAAGCTAGTTGCAGTAAAAGTAATGAACTCTTCAAAAGAGGCTTGGAAGGACTTTGCACACGAAATCGACATCATCTCCTCGTTAAAGCACGAACATGTCACGCCTCTTCTCGGTATCTGCATTGAGGATAATGCTTTGATCTCTGTTTATGATTTCTTCTCTAAAGGAAGCTTAGAGGAAAATCTACATGGTAAAAGCCTTACTGACATTCATACTCATCCTCCCTTTAAACTGATGAAAACTATTGTGATAACAATAAACCTTTATGTATTGTAGGTACACACAAAGACAAATGCTTACTGCCATGGGAAGTACGATTCAACGTAGCTGTTGGAATCGCCGAAGCTCTAAACTACCTACACAATGAATGTCCTCGGCCCGTTATTCATCGAGATGTCAAGACTTCAAACATACTTCTCACTGATGGGTTTGAACCACAGGTATTCTTCTATACCAACATCAAATGCTGATTAGAAATATAAAAAATTTCCACAAATTTGTTCGGACAACTAAATATGTTATATGTGACAGTTAGCTGATTTCGGGCTTGCTATCTGGGGACCTAAAGGATCATCCTTTAAGATAGAAGGGGACATATTAGGAACATTCGGATATCTTGCTCCTGAATATTTTATGTACGGAAAAGTCAGTGACAAGATTGACGTGTACGCTTTCGGTGTAGTTCTACTTGAATTGTTGTCTGGAAAAGAACCCATCAGCTCAGAATCGCCTAAAAAGCAAGAAAGCTTGGTCATGTGGGTAAGAACCGGTTACTATCTGTAGTCTACTATTCATTAGTTACTTAGATGATCTGTTAATCACAAAGGCGGCTAACTTTTTCAATGAAATGCATTTAGGCAAAGCCGTTTATAGAGAGTGGGGACATAAAGGGCATGGTTGATCCAGGTTTAGATGGGAATTTTGATGAGGTTCAAATGCAAAGAATGGTTCTTGCAGCTACCCTCTGCATCACAAGGGCTGCGCGGCTTCGTCCTAAAATCAGCGAGGTATTACAAGCCCGATGGTATTCCATAACATACCATATTGAACTTTTTAAATGGAAAAAGTTAAATTCACCCTTTTGCAGGTACTGAAGCTCTTAAAAGGGGAGAAAGGTGTGGAAGAGTGGGTGAACCTCCAAAACAACAGTTTAGACGATTCAGATGATCTAGAGGACCGAGACGATGAAGTATATCCAAATTCAAGCGCTGAATTACATTTGAGTCTTGCTATGCTTGATGTGGATGATGATGCCACTTCGTCTAGCAGTTCGGAGCAGAGAAACAGCGTTTCTCTTGAAGAATACTTCAAAAAACGATGGAGCCGATCGTCAAGCTTTGATTAGCCTCCGAAATGATATATTAGTGTCTAGGATTGTTTTTTCCCAAATCATAAAGAAAGATAAGCAGCAAACACTGTAAGAGTACTATGTGGTTAAATAACTGTACAGTTTGAGTATATTTGCACCCATCATTTGAGGTGGTTTAGTCGATAAAAAGACTCAAAGACTCGTAAACTTTCTATTAGAAGTAATATTATTAAGAGCTGAAATAATACAATTAAATCATTCCTGATTCCTTGTTCTGAATCAGTTAGATCAGTTACCCTATGAATGATATTCACACCTAAAACAAATTTTACAAAAAAAGGAGTGAACTTTCTTAAAATGGTACTGTAAATGGTAAAGCATTTACATCAGCATGAGGCAGATAGCTAGCAGACGGGTAAAGACTAGAGGGGCGGCCACAATATGCATATTCGCTGCAGCTACTACGTTTTGGACTTCCGGGTGGCTTGGTCTTGAACAGCCATTCCATCTGATCACTTTCCGGGTGCTCAGTTTGCATGGGAGGAGGAATCCAGCTGACAATCAATTCTCTATATCTTAATTCATCCATTGAAATGTTATTTTTATGAATGCTCTTGGAAGTTATTTCCTGGTCTTCGATCGCCGGAGAATTTTCTGCAGAAAAGGAGACGCTTGTTAGTTAATTACTTATCTGATATGAAAAATGTAAAGGGAACATTATAAGAAATTTAAATGAAATGGTATTCACCATTGCTAGTGCAGCCATGCTTTGCCTTTGCCCTTTTAACTTTTCGGATTGAGTGAGTGATGGGTTGATCATGTTCTTCAGTAAGGCCTGAAGATTCATGTCCTCCTCTGCCATACGGACTATTTTCCTCCCTGATCTCTCCTTCTTCCAAATCTTCTATTTCCTCTAATAATTTCTTCCTCCTCTTCCTTTCCTCTTTCTTCCTTTTCTTCTCAGCCTTAACATCCCTTTTCCGTTTTTCCTTCACGATGAATGAATAAAACTCTTTCATTTTCAGAGAAAAAAAAAAGATTACTCATGCTAAATAATGCATATTAACAAGAATTTAAAAAAAAAGATAAATATTTGAATCCGATTTCATTTCCTCCAACTGCTATAAGAATGAAGAGAACTATTCTGATTTAAGTTGAAGAATCAAAGAATTATATACATATATCTTAACTGTGGGCTTAATACTATGGCGATCTGTATCTAAAAAGAAACATCCATTGATAGAAGTAAACGAACCTCAAGTAGACGAACAAGGGCATCCCCTCCAACACCATTCCACACGTAACCTGGTGGAGGAAAAGGCATACAACGAGACATTGGTTTGATATTTGAATAAAGATCACTCTTTTAGAAGTTATTATAAGTCCTGATTCTACTTGATCAAAGCTTAGGGAGGAAAACCAAATTCTGGGTATGCAAATAAGGAAGACGATCGAGAGTCTGACAGTGAAAGAGATCAAGGTACGTTTGTTCCGGAACTAATAGCTGAGTGAGAGAGATCAGGGTATGTTTGTCCTAGAACTAGTAGCAATGATGAACTAATGAAGTTTCCTCCTGAATCCTTTTATAAGCTGTTTCCCGCGCGTTTTAAATTTCGTTTTCATTTGAGTCCCTAAGCAAATCTCTAATTTCAAATTTGGAACTTCCCTTTGAAGTTTAAAAACTCCTCTAAATTAGCTAAAAGATATCTCTCCCCCGAAGATTTAGCCATTGAAGAACTACAAAAATTTGGTGACACTGAGTATCGTGTCAGTCATTAATTGGGTGATTAACTGAATTAAACCAAGTTACGTTTGTGCATAAAAATCCTCCAGAAAACAGAGCATGAACCGCCCGAACAAATCTCAAGCAAACGAACGGGACGTTGATCCGATATTCGAAAAAAAAAACACCCTTTTCAGTTTTTTAACTAAAGATCGCTCTTTTAACTCTTAAAAGTCCTGATTCTTCTTAATCGAAGCTTTGAGAGGAAAAACCAGATTATTGGTATGAGAGGAGAAAGAGTGAAAGAGGGTTATAGTTTTTTCTAGAACTAATGGGGAAGACGAGAGGAGAGGGTGTCTTAGCACATTAGCATGATGAAGATGAAGTTGGCTCCCGAATCTTTTTGGTTCATGTTGTTTCCGCTTTTTATTTTTTCTTTTACTTTTGAGTCCTTACGGTTTTCTCTATTTCCGAACTTCTCTTTGCACTCTAACTCCTCTCATTTAACTAAATTATGAAAAAATTGTGTTTAAAAATTATATGTTTAAAGTATCTTATAACATAACACGTGATAAGATCTAGACCGAAAATCTCATCGAAGAGAATATTAAAAACAAGAACCAAAAGATCAACCAGACGGTTATGAAGAAGAGACCAATCAGAAGAAAGTACATGATTTACCGACATGACAATCCAAAGAGAAGCTAATCAAAACCATTAGATTGATCAGATGGTTAACATTTACTTAAGTTGTTAATGTTGATAAGTTATATCTCAGCGGAATATTTTGTTCATCCTATTTTCAGATAGAATTTAATAAGCTGTATCAGATTCTGTGTAACTGATTGAAGGCTTATAAATAGAGGCATATGTAACAACATACAAACAAACAATACAGACCTAAAAGACATATACTTCCACAAAATATGAGAGAATAACGAAGTGAACGGAGACGTCGTGAGGATGTGAACGGAAATGTCATGCGACATAAATAGAAAGATTGTAACTATGGAAACAAAAATGTCATGACAACAGAAACAGAAAGGTCGTGACGACGAGAATGAAATGTATTGATGACAGAAACAGAATTGCCTTGACAAGGGGAACAAAATGTCTTGACAACGGGAACGAAAATGTCTTGACAACAGGAACGAAAATATCTTAACAACGAAGTGACAACATGAACGGAAATGAAAACTGAAACAAAAAAGCTGGAAGAAAAACTACTTGGAGAGTCACATAATTATAAAGATATGGGAGTCTGCTACATTGAGAATTTTACAGAAATTAAGTTCGGCTCCCAATCAAAAGTATGGTAGTCTTCATACAGGAAAGTAAACCTAGTCACTTCTTCCATATTTAATTTTTTTAACTGAATTAAATAGACTTACATAGCATATTATATATTGTTAGAAATATATGGATATCACTTCTTGAAGAACTTTTCAGAACTTGATTTGGAGCTCTTGGGCGAAAGTAATGATAGTTTTCATGAAGGTTGTTCAGAAAAATAAATTATGCAGAACCTTAAATTTAAAAATTAAACTGCATTGACTGGGGGTCAACTACATGACGAATCTTATATCAACGGAAAGATATGAAAATCTACTTTGTGAAGAATTTTACAGAAATATACTTTGTGAAGAATTTTACGGAAATCAATTTGACGTTCTCGATCAAAAGTTATGATAGCTCTCGTTGGTGCTATTCAGGAAAGTAAACATATGAAGGCTCTTTAAATTTAATTTTCAGATTGTATCAATTTAGATAATATTACATAGCAAAAAATATAGAAAGATATAGATTCTACTTCTTGAAATTTTTTGTAAAACTTGATTTGGAGCTCTTGAGAAAAAGTTATGACGATTCCCATGAAGGCTACTCAGGAAAGTAGATTATACGGAATGATCAATTTTAAAAATTAAAATGTACCTACTGGAAGCCAACTACAAGGAGAATATTTCGTCATTGGAAAGATACAAAAGTCTACTTATTGGAGAATTTTACGAAATTCAATTTGGAGATTTCGATCAAAGGTTACGGTAATTTTTGTACATATCGCTCAGAGAAGTAAGGTTATTCACGTCTTTCAAATTGAATCTTTAGACTGCTTCATTTTAGACAATATTATATGAAAAACTATATACTTTTGAAAAAGATACGGATGTATACTTCTT
Source organism: Datisca glomerata (assembly GCA_003255025.1). Classification (NCBI taxonomy): domain Eukaryota; kingdom Viridiplantae; phylum Streptophyta; class Magnoliopsida; order Cucurbitales; family Datiscaceae; genus Datisca; species Datisca glomerata. Next base: position 671,436 of record QANY01000665.1, read on the forward strand.
GAAGAATTTTACAGAATTTGATTCAGAGCTCCCGAACAAAAAGTTACAATAATTTTCATGTAGGTTGTTGAAGAAGATAGATTATGCTAAACATACATGTTTGGAAATTATACAGCAACAATTGGAAGCTAATTACATGGAAGATTATATATCATCAAAAGCATATGAAAATCAACTTTTAGAAGAATCTCACAGAATTCGATTTAGAGCTCTCAATCAAAACTTATGGCATGGTAACGTGCAGGCTGTCAACTCTCTCTCTTTTTCGACAATGGAAATAAGGGCATAAGTTCTTGGGAGGGGTAGTTCATAAGTCTTACTCTCAGAAGGAACTATGGGTCTAAGCCTTGAGAGGGGTAATTCGTAAGTCCTACTCTTAGAAGGAACTAAGGGCGTAAGTTCTTAGGAGGGAAAATTCATAAGTCCCACTCTCCGAAAGAACTAAGGGTGTAAGTCCTTGTGAAGGGCAATTTATTAGTCCTACTCTCAGAAGGAACTAAGGGCGTAAGTCCTTGGGAGGGGCAATTCATAACTCCTACTCTCAGAAAAACCTAAGGGCGTAAGTCCTTAGGAGGGGCAATTTATAAGTCATACTCTCAGAATGAACTAAGGGCGTAAGTCTTTGAGAGGGGAAATTCATAAATTCTATTCTCAGAAAAAACTAAGAGCGTGAGTCCTTAAGAGGGACAACACATAAGTCCTACTCTAAAAAAATTGAAACACAAGTCATGATGGACAGATGATGAGAACAGACAACTAAAAAAAGAAGGAGAAGAATTTTAGAACAGAAATTTGTTTCAAGAAAAGCTGAGCTGAGTAAAGAAAGTCGAATAAAGAAAGACAGAAAAGAAAAGTTGAGTAAAGAAAAGCTCAGTAAAGAAAAGTTGAGTAAAGAAGAGTCGAGTAAAGAAAAGTGAAAAGAAAGGCTTAGCTGAGTAAAGATAGACAGAAAAGAAGAGTTGAGTAAGGAAAGATAGAAAAGAAAAATTGATCTTAGAAAAGAAAGGCAGAAAAGAAAAGTCGAGTAAAGAAGAAGAGCTGAGTAAAGAAAGGTAGAAAAGAAAAGTTGACAAAAGAAAAACCGAGTAAAGAATAGTGAAAAGAAAGGCCAAGCTTAGTAAAAAAATGTCAGAAAAGAAAAGCTGAGTAAAGAAAGGCCAGTAAAAAAAGTCGAGTAAAGAAAGGCCAAGAAAGGAAAGTCGAGTAAATAAAGGTCAATAAAGGAAAGCTGAGTAAAGAAAAGCCAGTAAAGAAAAGTCGAGTAAAGAAAGACTAAGAAAGGAAAGTCAAGTAAAGAAAGGTCAAGAAAAGAAAGCTGAGTAAAGAAATACCAGTAAATAAAAGTTGAGTAAAGAAAGGACGAGAAAAGAAGGCCAAGTAAAGGAAGGCCATGGCTTCAATGTTTTAGAATGGGAAGGTCAAGAGTAAAGGAAAAAGAAACGAGAAAATGAAGGAAAAAGTTAAAAGCAGAAAAAGGAAACCGAAAAGGAGAAATAGAGAAATATGAAATAAAAAAGTGTAAAGCATAAGAAAAGAAAGGAAACGAGAAAAACTCTATCGACGAACCGGTAGTAAATCAAAACGGGATCATGGTTCCACGGAAGGAGCCTAAGTCATTGGAAGTGTCTACGGACACCATTCTCAGAAGGAAATGAAAACGCGGTCATGGTTCTTTATTTGAACCTAAGTCCTCCTCTAAAAAAATGGCAGTTCGTAATTCATTCTCTCAGAATGAAAATTGGGCTATGGTTCTTTATTTGAACCTAAGCACTCCTCTCAAAAGAAAATGGCAGTTCGTAATTTCTTCTCTCGGAATGAAGTCAGGGTCATGGTTCTTTATTTAAACCTAAGTCCTTGAGAAAACATGTATATCATCAAGAAATTAAAGTCTTATCCTCGAGAACAGATTTCACAAAAGAACATATTTATTCTCAAGAGAAATGGGAGCCAAAAGTTTCCTAAGTATTTAAGAACGAATTTCGTTGAATGATTGAGGCCAGCACAGTACCGAATTTTGATCCCAAATTTTGCTAAGTTTTTGAATGAAGTACAACAAAAGGGAGTTCAATAGAAGAAAAGTTACACAAACAGAGTAATCCATATTGATCGAAGCAGAAGTACAAAGTATGAAATGAGAGAAGGAAAAAGAAAACAGTAGAAACTCTACCAACAAATGGAGAACATCAAACTCAAACTCATGTGATGCTATTATGAAATTGTACACACGCTCCTTATTTATTTCAATAAATTATTATATTATTGTTCTTATATAACATTATTGTCACAGATCTTAACGTACAAGAGAAAGAAAATGAAAAATGAAGAAACAGAAAAAACTCTATCAATGAGTATGTAGTGAAATGAACAAAAAGATGTAACAGCAAATGAAGAAGAAGCATTCATCATCGACATCAAACTGATAAAAAAATTGCTCGACAACTATAAAGCATTTGTGAACGGGAACACAAAAATGTAATGGCAGAAAGAAAAGGAGAAACAACCACTAATAATGGACAATCGGAAAGTTACATGGAAAAATAACGTCGCATGTTTTTAAGAAGCATGTGAGAACAGAAATGGGCGGATGTAACATTAGAATAAAAAAATAAATCATTACCCCTTAATGAATAAAATTCCGTTGAGTGTAATAGGGACCAATGAACAGATAAAATTTCACATGACACGTGGCAAGATCTAGACCGAAGACTCCATAGAAGATAAGATAGAATGAGAATCGTCATATCAACCAGGCAATTGAAGAAGAGACCAATCAGACGAAAGTACTTGGCTTGCCAACGTGAAAATCCAAAGAGAAGCTAATCAAGACCATTGGATTGATCAAACGGTCAATATTTACTTAAGTTGTTAATGTTGATAAGTTAGATCTCTGTGAAATATTATGTTCATTCTATTTTCAGATAGAATTAGATAAGTTCTATCAGTTTCTATGTAAGTGATTGAAGGCCTATAAATAAAGGTATATGTAACAATATACAAAAAAACAACACAGACCTAAGAGACATATACCTCCATAAAATACAAGAGAATAGCATAGTTCTTCCTGTGATTTTTCTTCCCTTTAAGAGTTTTTCACGTAAATCATGACGTCTCTACTCTCTCATTCTCTCTCTAAAATTATTATCTTTATTATTCTTTCATAAAGGGTTCCCCATACCGATAAAATCATTTATAAATAGATAAAAAACATGTCATTCTATGCATACTTTTTTATGTATAATATTTTTTTGTCTAATTTTTTTTACTAAAATCATCTTTAATATTCAAAGAACAATCAGAAAACTAACCAAGATAAATATATGAACTCGTTGTAGAAACGCATAAATGCAAGAGTTATTACGTGAATAAATATTACGTTTTAAAAGCCACTTTTCATTCCATTACATTTCAAAAGCCATTTTTCAATTTATATTTTAAAAGTCACTTTACAATTGATATATTTCGACACATTTTATTTGATGGACAAATAGATATACGCGAAGTATACTTTTTAAGGGTAATTTTGTATTAGTAAAGGTGAAGATGAATAGAATTGTCCAAAAATATTTATTATCTACTTCCACCTTTTAATATATTATATATTAGTGACATGGGACGAAGAAAATCTATAAATTTAGCAAATAATCAATAAATTGTTAGTTTGTTGATTTATTAATAACTTATTAATTTCTTAACGTATTCCTTATATTTTTAAATATCTTTTGTTATGAGTGCTTCCTGAAAACTAATAAAAGGAGGACATGTATCCCAATTGTACCACGATGTGTTGTATGGGAATCCTGTCAAGTCCCAATCATGCGCCATGCGTCCAACCCAACCTGACCTCACCAACCCACAATAAGGGAAGGTCGAGCCAGACAGACCTCATAAGGAGTAAAGAATACACGCTGAGGGACTGGAAGTTCGAATAACGACCCAACGTCAGCACCATCATTACGCGCTGAAAGTAAGAGTGAAAGTGGCGCCTTCCCATTCCTCCCCAGGTTTAAGAGTCTAATCGTCGCCACCATATCAGACCAGTCTCTCTCAAATCATCTCGACCTTTCTGTCAGCTGGGGGGACAAGGGAATTAACCCCCCCCCCCCCNCCCCCCCCCCCCCCCACCCAAATTCATCACATCAAGGAGGAACTGTCATACCTCTTACGCGTCTTCGACATGCTCCCCTTGTCCACATCATCAAAGCATCATCGATACGCATATTTCTCTAAGTCTTCAAGTATAAATACTTCACCTACTTCAGAACAATGTAAGTAACTCTCCTCTAGGGAACTGCTAAAATTATTTCAAGATACTGACTTAGCCATCGGAGGTCCTTAGGCGATGAAACCACCCCCGCCCCCGGTTCTCCTCATTCTCCAGGTTCTTTGTTTATGTTTTACAGATATTAAGGCCGGGAGAACCTCTATTCACCAAGGAGAGAACATGTATTCATGTTGTTGAGATTTTCGACTTCAACATCTGTCATTAATTATTATATTTATTTTCTTATTTTACCAAGTACCAACTAATAACTCATGAATTTACTTATTTTTTCAAACATAATTGTTGAATGTTATATCACATTATTTAATTTTATGACATTTAAGCAAGCAAACACTCTTTATTTAAATAACCAAAAGTTATAGTAACACAACACATACTACATACAATAATGGCTTCTCCTCTCGGCGGTTAAAGAAATCATCAATGAAAGTTGAATTGCAGCTGACATCAATTTAAAAGAACAAATAAACAGTATATCTTGATACACTTTAGGAATGTCTTATAGTCTAATCATAAACAGTATATATTAGAAAATTATAAATTGATACACCCCAAACATTATATCTTGCAAAAGCGTTCCTGAAACATTTGAAAAGAAAACTTTGAAGTATTTACCATTTAATAATTCTGAGTTAACTAAATTTTAGACGAAGTTTTATCTCAATAAATGACAGTGTCAGACATTCACTAATTGATTCACGGTCAGGTTAAGGCAAATTGGCGCCCTAGGCAAATGTGAGGAAATGCCTCTTTCTAAATGTGAAGAAATTGCATTTGCATCTTTGGATTCATAACCACGAATTAAATTTTAATTATGTCTACAAAACTTATTTTAATTGATCATATGGTATATCCCTTAAACATTTTGTCGCATAATTTTAAGTAGTACTTTACTAATTTGTATTTTAAAACATGACAAAAAACATATTTTGGCAATTATATTTACAGATAATTACATTTTACTGAGAGTATATGTGACAAAAGAAAAAAAAAAGAGAATTGACAACGAATGATGACGACGAGAAGCTAAGAAATTTTGAAACACATAGAACATATAAATTACTGTAAATAACAAGTGAATTTATAAACCATATCCAAACTAATATTTTTAGACAATATGTCACGAAAAAATTATTAGCTTAGATAAAAGTTTGAGAGAAAATGAATTATTATACTAGGATAAAAAAAGGAAACAAAGTAACTTGAGACTGAATAAAGAAATTTGGTTTTCCTAGCTTTCAAAATAGTCGCTAGAATAGAAGGATTTTATTAGGAGATTTGAATCATCTGCAGCTGCTTAGTAACCGTAGAGAGGAAGTTGAATGTGAGTCATTTAGTTAGTCTGGATAACTCAAACTAAATGATTAAAAATTAAAAAATGTGATTTTTTATCTTTTCTGTTAACGGTTCGACACGATCGGGACAATCATATTTTGATCGAACGGTACAAAAATATTAAACTGCCGAGTTTGCCGTTGAAGACCAACAACAAACAATCCACTTCCTTTATTAGGGGATTGTAAATTATGAATTTTCAAACAAAAAAATAGGCCAGCAAATTGGCGTGAGTTCCTAAATGGCTTGCCTAGTCATTAGGGCGACACTGAATTGATTAACTTAGAGTAATGTTATTTGACCTAACGTATGATATATTATAAGTTTACTCGTAGTAAAATTATATTGATTATAATTTTTTAACTTATTAAAATAAATCAATATAATTATATCATATAAATATGTGATGTTTCACAAGTTAATTAAATTATATATATTCATCCTAACAAGTCGACCAATGATAATCCTAATGGATAAAACTTAAAATTTATTTACATTTAACTAATACTCAATTATTTGACTTAGTAGTGGAAGTGAGAGAATAAATCCCTGCGTCAACTTACGTACAATAATGGATAACATATTCAATCTTTCAATAATAATTGAAATTCTTAAAGTCAAACCAACACAAATTCATCTCACCTACCACTTGAAATTAATAATCTGTTTACGATCTGATAGAGAAAAAATATGAATAATTTTAGATCAATTAAGTTGTATATTAAATTTTACTTAACTAAATGATAATAATGTGTCAATTATTCATTGATTAATTAATAAAATTATTATAGTGAATCATTTGATCACATAAATTAAAATTATGTCAATATAGAATTAGCACAGAAACAATGTTAGTTAATTTTTCTTTTCTTTTTTAAGTTTTTATGGGGAAATTGTGAACAGAAGACATTTAAACGTGGGACCAAATGTCTGAGAAAAATAAATGTTAGTTTAATAATTAATTGTACTCAACAACTAGTAATACTAAAAAAATAAATGGACGAAGAGAATTCGGCTAAAGAAAATCGAGAAATTCTTTCTCATGGTATAAAAATTAAAATAATAATAAAATTTTCTTAAGAGGTAATAATAATAACTAATATGTTAGCAACTAAGACAGTAATATAGTTACTAATTAAGAAAAAAGCAAAACTGTTAAATAAGACATATCTAATTATATTAAGCTTTTTATTTAAAAAATGATAAAAACTCGATCATACAAAAATATAAGTATAATTTTTTTTACTAGTGTAAATATTTGTACCATTATTTCTATGAAAATTTGTCTCGTAAAAACTAAAGATAATTTTGAAGAAAAACGTATAAAACCAACCAACAACACATTGAAAAAAAATAGGTCAACTTACTCTCAAATCTAAATAAGTCTTATCAGTTATAAAAAATAGAATCATCATTCCTCAAATCTAATTAAATTTGGACGAGATGAATTTACACCCATTATTAAGATTTATTTACTCTCAAATCTAATTGACTCGAGTCAATTCAAAATTTTAAATTTTGATTAAAAAATCTAATAAAGTGTGTAACTTGTGACAGAGTAATAAATGTAAATATTTGGAATTTTAGGGATAAATGAAATATGAGTAAATTTACGCTGGACTCCATCATTTGTAGTTTTTCTAATTTTAATAGTTACACAAAATTCTCATTCCTCCATAAAATATAAAAAAATGACAACTGGATATGTGAAGCTTTTAAGCTCAAAGGGTTGTACAGACTCTTGGCTTGAAGTTTTCCACTAGTGTACATCGATTAAATCAGGAGATAATTAAATTTCAGACTGATGGTGATAAGAAAACGTCACTCATTGGATTCAAAACTCGAGACTTGAGAAGTACATATCTCTAGACCCTAAAACTTTGCCAACTGTCTAACCCTTTGGGACCGTTTGGTGCAAGTTAAGTAATAATGCTGAAAAAGTTAAGTTGATGGGTAAGTTTAAGTGATAAAGTTAGATGGAATGTATTTGAAATAATCATGTTTGGTAATATATGGTTAATTTAAAAAGTTACTAAGAAAATATGATTACTTTATTTGGTATAATATGAAACTTGGGTAAAGTTATTGGAAAAATTGAATCAAGTTGTTTGAAAAGTAATATGGAATATTGAGAATAATTAAATTAATAATTATTTATTGTTTTTAGCAAGTATTATTAATATATTCTAATACAAAACAATATCTTATATGTATTTTGTTTTACTTACTAATAAATTCGTTATTTATTAACGTTACCAATAAAATCAAATCTACTATTTTTCTTTTACTACGTCACCAATAAAATATGGATGTTGAAGAGATAGTAGCTATTTTCCTACACATCCTTACACACCATGTTAAGAATAGAGTTATAAGATGACACTTTGCACGTTCTGGTGAAACTGTTAGTATGCACTTTAATCCAGTCTTAAAGTGTTTTTTGCGTCTTCATGATATGTTGTTGAGGAAACCGGAACCAATTCGTTTGAATTCAACTGATGAAAGGTGGAAATGGTTTAAGGTAATAAAAATCTTTGATTTTGTGTATAATACATGCATCAGTCAAGGTCAAAGAAGTTAATCTCATTTTCTTTGTTTGAATATCAGAATTTTTTAGGCGCTCTAGACGGAACTTACATTACAATTAATGTGAGTGTGACTGACATACCTAGATATAGAACAAGGAAGAATGAAATTGCTACCAACGTACTTGGTGTTTGTTCCCAAGACATGCAATTTATTTACGTTCTTCCTAGATGGGAAGGTTCAACAGTATATTCTAGAGTACTTCGTGATGCGATATCTAGACCAAATGGCTTAAGAGTTCCATAAGATTTTTTGTCTGCCCTTACAATGTAATGGTGAGGCACACACGTGTATCTAGTTATGGTGAACATGAGTAAACTAATGATCTACTTTGTTTAGGATATTATTATTTACGTGATATAGGTTATACAAATGGCGAGGGATTTTTAGCACCATATAGAGGTAGAGATACTATCTAAATGATTGGAGAGAAGGCTATCAACCATCAATTTCACAAGAGTTCTTTAATAATTAAGTGGGCATTTGGATTATTGAATAGACGTTGGGTAACTATTAGAGGCAAATCATACCATCCAGTGAAGGTACAATGTAGGATTATTATAACATATTGTCTTCTCCATAATCTTATATTGAGGGAGATGCCAGTTGACAATCTGCACGTTATAGAAAATTATATGAATGACGGTTTTGATATGGATGCCAATCCAATACCATATGTTAAAAGTTCTGATGTTTGGACGACAATGAGAGACAACATGGCTACGGAGATGTTTGGACAGTGGGGACAAATGAGGAATATATAGATTATACCATGTTGTTTTGTGAAGCTTAGTTATTATTAAGTTAGTTTGTGAAAGATTTTATCAGTTTAGTTTGTTACTATATCTTATAACATGTTTGAGTGTTTATAAGTACTTAAGTTGTGAATTAATGAAATGAAGAATTTATTTTCTTGCTGTTTAGTTTTGGCTATTAATTAATGTTCTAGTTCTTGTTAATTATCTATTGCATTGCATGGCTATCAAGGTTAATTATGGATGAAGAAGTTTCATCACCAAGACAAAAAAAAAACACCAATGGAGTAAGGTGGAGGATGAAAAATTGGTAGAATGTTTGATTAAATTAGTTGATGTTGGTGGTTGGGAATCTAATAATGGAACGTTCAAGAACGGGGCTAACAAGCAAATGGAAAATGGATGGAAGAAAAGCTTCCAGGCTGTGGGATTACAACTACCAATATTACTTCACGTATGAAATTGTGGAAAAACACTATAGGGAAATTGTTGAAATGTTAGGGCCAAACTCCAGCGAGTTCGGGTGGAATGATCGTGAGAAGTGCATCGAAGCTGATAGGGATATAATGACACTTGGGTGAAGATCAGTTAAGTTCTTTAATTTTTTAGGTAGTTTAAAATATTTAATCTGAAGCATCATCCATTTTTCCAAATTTTCAGAGCCATCCTAATGCAAAAGGGTTAAGAAACAAACCATTCACTTATTATAAGCAGTTGTCATACATTTTTGGAAAAGATAGAGCAACTGATGCTGGTGCTGAAGGTCCAGCTGATGCAGTAGAAAATATGGCACGTGAAACCTACAACTCCTTGGAATGATAATGAGTTTTATATACCTGACCCTCCAGTGGAGGTGGATGATAATTTTGTAGGCATTGGTTCAGCTGCAAGTACTCTGGTAACTAACTCATCTCCTTTTGTATTCTCTAAAGGGGGTAGTAAGAAGAGAATCAGGGGTGGGGAAATTAAGAATATAGATGCATTTACACAGACGTTGGAAAATTATGGGGCAGCCTATAAATTCGCTAGTGATAACATTGCTAAACTTACATCATGCTTCCAACATGAAAGTGAAGCAGATGAGAGGAGGAATCAAACTTTTGGAGAACTGCATCTTGTTGATGGGTTGCTGATGACCAAAGACTTGAGGCTGAAAATTCTTTTAGTGAGTAACCTTGGTCAAACATAATTCTTCTTCTCCCTTCCATGTCAATATAGGAGGCCATATATCTTATGCATCATAAAAGATGCCACAAGTCATTAACAAGAATTGTGTTTTAGTGCTTCAGTTTGTTGACATCCTATTTTATGTTTTGTAATATTTTGTCAAGCCTAACACCTTATACCTTTGGTCAAGCAACTATACTGCTATGAAATAGAATGTTTACTATTAGGCGTATGTAAATCGAAAGTGTATATTTGTGTATGTATATCACTATTAGGTATATGTAAACAGAAGTGTATGTATATCACTATTAGGTGTATGTAAATCTAGTGGGGAAAAATGTTGGGGTTATGCCCTCAAAACATGTGTATTGATATTTTGATATGAAATTTAATGAGAATTATATTTTTATTATAATTGTTCTTTTAAATTATTGTTGAATAATTTATATAAATATCTGAAAATTCTATATTCATTAGTGAGACTATGATCTTGTATTAGTACGAGATGATTAAGATCATAGATAATAAATAAAATTATCAGCAACATATTAAAATATGAAATTTTTAATGAATGATTGATAGTACGATTCACTAAGTATTATGAATGCGCTTGATATTAATCCGGATCATTGATGTGTATCGACATCTTAGTGAATGTATTTTATATAATGAGATTATATATGACTAGACCGATGTGAACTAATATCTTTATTAACGTGTCATTTATCATAAAGATTTAATACACATCAATTTAATGATCATATGTAGATTAGTCTGAATCCGGAGTAGTCATGAACTCCTATGCATGTTTAATGGATCTTTTGATTCACTCGTTAAAGCTTATTTTTAAAACAAGCTAGTGCATTTTGTTTTGAAGATTCAATGATGTGGATGGCTAGGAACATGATCTTGCAAGATTTGAAATCCAAGTTTTCCTAACGGATTGTATATAGGTTTTATTAAGTATTAATTCTGGAACTGAATGATTACTAAGCTCAAATTTATAATAAGATTATAAACTAGTCATTCACTAGTGGATTAATGATACTTAAGGATCAAAATGTACTTAGAGGGATAAATGGTAATTTTGACAAGCTTTAATTTACGAACCAATAATTGGAGGACATAACTACATGAAATGATTATATAGTGGACTACATGAGAATACTCTATAAATACATTTTATAATCACTAAGAGTTCAACTCTATCTTTATAGTGGAGTAATAATGGAACTAATAAATAAGTGTATTAAATTAAAACATTCAATTAATAATCTAATTTATTGGAGCTTAGGATTATAAGTCCATGGTCCTCAAGTCACATCTGTACTACGTAGTCTAGAGTGTGAATATTTAAGGACATGAGAAAAAAGCTGACTTGCAAAAGAAATTTTTATTCTGGGACAAGTACATAATTATGTATGATTAATTAATTAAGAATTAATGAATTGAATTATATAAATATATAAATCATTATCGATAAGTGAAACAAAATATATAATTTGTGAAATTAGATAATTAAATTATTATTGGATAATAATTTGAATCAATTAAATCTGTTATTTATGAAATAACAGATAAATTAGTTGATATGGATAATCAAATATGTTAATCTTGAATTAACTGATATCTAGATATTTATCTGATTAAAATAAATATTTACTTCACAATAATTACCACGTGTCAATCACTGATTGGGTATCAGAGATTAACATAGACTATTATAGTGCTAATAGTGGAGGCGTAATACTGTAGTGCCACACAACACTACAGTGGTGCCGTTAGGCCATTGCCGTGAGGCACCGTGCTACCTCATGACACCATGCAGTGCCATGGGACACTGCAGTTATGCACAATTGCAGTGGGTCCTACTGCAATTGATAATTTTATAATTCAATATTATTTTAGTTTACCCTTAAAAAATCTGATACGCCATTATCTAAAAAATATACAGATAATATTCTTATGGCCTTAGTTGATGAAATAGTTCATCAGTTCATAAAAAAATCGATTTGAGAACACAGTTGGTGTCAGTATGATTTTTCTATATGATTAATAGTTAATCAAAACTTTGAAAGAATAATAATCGCGTTCTTTTAGAGAATCGTCTCACTACAGTCATTCTCAATAAATCTCTAGATCTCATGTTTTAAGTACATTTAGAGACAGAAAAAGTGTATTGTAAAATTTTACGTGCCCACACACATTCTAGTGCGCTGAGGATTGACTTAGAAAATTTTGGTGTGGATCTCAGAGTTTACTAATCGTTGAAATGGTTTCGTGAGACAGATGATCGATCGATTTTGCAAGGATGCTTGATATAGACTATAAGAGATATATGATTCCTATCCTTCTATGTTGTAGATTTAATAAATAAATATATAATGAATCCTGACTGATTGAAAAAAGTTTTCTATAAAAAGTTTTTTTATTTGGTTATCGTGGCGTTGCGCAAGTTTTGTTTTATTAAAATATTTGAGTTTAATTCTGTTCTATTAAATTAAAATTGACGTTGCATAAGTTTAATTTTTAAATGACCACGAACCACACACTTCCGCCGCACACCCGTCGCTACAATCAACAAGTGGTATAAGAGCGGTCTTTATATATATTATATATTAAATGTTGTATGAGTTTTCTTGCATTATTCATATAACATGAGATGTGTATGAATGAATGGATTGTTATATTTTTTCAATATATGAAAAATAATGGATCGTTAATTATATGTTAATTATCGGGTTAGACTTTATTCTTCTAATTTTTTTCTTAGATCTTGAGTAAGCCGTTTTGGGGAGGAACTTTTATAATTTTATTTTGAATATTATTGTAATTATTTTGATCACGAGAAGACAATGAATGCACGAGATGAAGAAAAAGAAAAGAAATAGGAATTCTTTTGGAATTCTGGTGCCGGTAACAAAAATTAGATTTCTGGCGCTGGCGCCACCGAAGGATAACCGGCTTTAGTAAAATAGTTTTATTAAAGTTTGATCAATGTAATTAATTAGTTAATCTAAGTTTACCTAATTATGACTTAGGCACTTTAGAAGGTTAAAATGAACTCAGATCAATGAGATTGATCTGATTATTAAATATTCATAGGGTTATTATTTTAACTAGTGATTAATTTAAAATTAATTGATTAGTTAAAATGGAAACAAATAATCCTAAAATAATGAGTAAGAGAAGATTGACATGTCAATGTAACATATGATCTCCATCGTTAGTATAATATCGTGAGGTGTAGTAATACCAAGGTTGAACTTCTTAAGAAGATAGGAGGAAATATATATAGTTTACTTTTGACCGACCCTAAGTTGACATATTTTAAATGAAGTCATGGAATCTGAAATGATTGGTTATACTCACAAATTCACAATTAACCTTTTATCTAGATAATTGTGACTTTGTCGAACAAGCGATGCCTTCTTGTTAAAAGAAAAATATGAGATATTTTAAGATTTAATTAATAAGAATGAGAATGTCTTATAGACAGTTTGAGGTTAATCTGACTGACCCTAAGGCAACACATTAATCGTTGGGTTATTTGTGCGTTTATTATGTTGCATTCATGCTCGAATTCTATATATTTATCAATTATTTCAAATCTTGTATGTTTTAAATTTCAGTTATCATTATTATGTCTATCATGGGCAACCACGTTACTGCTTTACTCGCTCTTGAGAAATTGAATGGTGATAACTTCGTACATTAAAAATCAAATATGAACTTAATGCTAATTTGTTCGTTCTTACTAAGGAATGTCCTGAGAAGCCCGCTGCTAATGGCCCTAATAATGTTATGGACAAATATGATGCTTGGATCATATCAAACAATAAGGTGAAGTGCTACATGCTTGTGAGCATGAATAATGTTCTGAGAACCAAGCATGAACATATGGAGACTGCCTATGAGATTATGTAATCTCTACAGGCGATGTTGTCTGATCAAAGTCGTCATGATGTCACTAGAAGCTATATGATGACTAAGATGAGAAATGGTACTTCTGTGCGAGAACATGTTTTGAATATGATCAACATAATGCACGAGACAGAAGTTCATGAGGTGACCATTGATGAGCAGACTCAACTTAGCATTATACTAGATTCGCTCACACCAGCTTTTTTTGCGTCCACGACCAACTATATTATGAATAAGTTACAGTTCAACATTGACCCAATTGTTGAATGAACTACAGATTTTTGAGTTCACTCAACCTTAGAATGACCAAGGAAGGCGAGAAAAATACTGTTGAGCAAAAGTATTCTTCCAATATTGTTAAGAACAAGAAAAGAAAGAAGAACAATGATAAGGACAAGAGTAAGAACAAAAGAGGAAAGAAAGCCAAGGGCAAATGTTTTCAAGAAGAACAAGAACGGAAACAAGTCCAAGGGGAAATGTTTTCACTGTGGGGTTGAAGGTCATTGGAAGAGAAACTGTAACAAGTATCTCTCCGAGCTAAAAAAAAGAAAGGTAAATATGATTTACTTGTACTTGAAGCTTGTTTAGTGAAATATGATTTATCATCCTAGATGCTTGATTCAGGAGCCACTAACCATATACGTTCTTCTTTGCAGATACTTGATTCTTCAAGGGAGCTGGCTAATGGCGAGGTCATTTTGAGAGTTGGTAGTGGCGCGTTTGTGTCAACTAAAGCATTAAGGACAATCCGTTTACTTTTTAGATATAATTATTTAGTTTTGAACGATATTTATTATATTCCTAGTTTTTTGAGAAATTCGATTTCTCTTTCACTTTTACAAGAATATTTATTCGAAGTTTTTTATTAATAAAAAGTTTATTATTTCTAAGAATGGATTCGATATTTGTCATGCTAAAGTTATAAACGGACTGTATATGCTTAAACCGACTAAACGAGTGTTAAATAATTATAAATTATTTAAAGTAGCAAAACCTAAAAGTAACAAACGCCAAAGAGTTTCTCATGATGATGATAACACATGTCTTTGGCATCTTAGGTTGGGACATATTAATCTAGATAGGTTAAACATGTTAATAAAGCATGGTGCTTTGAGAGAACTAAAAGTTGAAACTCTTCATGTTTGTGAATTCTATCTAGAAGGTGAAATGACCAAGAGACATTTCTCTGGAGAGGGCCAAAAAGCCAAGGAACCACTTTAGCTAGTGCATAGTAATATCTGTGGACCGATCAATGTACACGCTAGAGGTGGGTATGAGTATTTCGTCACTTTTATTGATGATCACTCAAGATATGATTATATTTACCTAATACAAAGAAAATTTGAAACTTTTGGAAAGTTTAAAGACTTCAAATCTGAAGCTGAAAAGTGATTAGGTAAATCATTGAAAACCCTTCGATAAGCTAGAGGTGATCAATACTTGAATTTATAATTCAAGGATTACTTGTGGAGTATGAAATGATATCCCAACTCACAGCACCTGGAACGCCACAACAAAATAGTGTTTCGGAAAGGAGAAACCATATCTTATTGGATATGATTAGGTCGATGTTAAGCTACTCACCACTACTACTTATATTTTGGGGATATGCATTACTCACGGCTACATACATTTTGAATGTAGTGTCTTATAAGTCTGTAAACAAGACACCTTTAGAGTTATGGAATGACTCCAAACCCAGTTTGCGTCATTTTTTTATATGAGTGTCCAGCTCACGTTCTTAAATCCAAGACTGGAAAGCTAGACTCAAGGTTTGAAGTTTGCATATTCGTTGGTTATACTTCAGAGACTAGATGTGGGTACTTTATATTCACAATGATAAAAAGGTGTTTGTGTCGACAAATGCCACATTCCTTGAACACGACTATATGAAAAACTACAAACCTCAAAGTAAAATAGTTCTCTAGGGATTAGTGATTAATGAGATCAGACCACGTTCAATTTATAGTGATAAATGATAAACCAGAGAAACCACAATTCCTGCAAAGGAAACCCCGGTGCAACGTCATAGTGGGACGGTTGTGAGACAACCAGTTGACTACGAACTAGAGGCACATGTCCTAGTGTCACACACTGATAAAGACGATCCATTATCTTATGAAAAAGTAATGGAAGATCCTGAAAAGAAGAAATGTCAAGATGCCATGGACCAGAAAATGAAATCTATGTATTCCAATTTCACCTGGGAACTTGTAGATCCATCTGAAGGATGACAAGCTAGTGACTTTTATTCTGGAGATCCAGTGATGTGGATGTCTGAGAACATGATCTTACGAGCTTTGAAATTCAAGCTTTCCTAAATAGATCGTATATCGATTCTTTTAAGTGTTAATTCTAGAACTGAATGATCATTGAGCTTAAATTTATAATAAGATTATAAATTAGTCATTCGGTAGTGGATTAATGAACCAATAATTGGAGGACAAAAGTATATGGAATAATTATATCAGTGGACTACATGAAAATACTCTATAAATATATTCTATAATCACTAAGAGTTCAATTTCATATTTATAGTGGAGTAATAATAGAATTAATAAATAATATTATTTAATTAAAGAGTTTAATTAATAATATAGTTTATTGGAGCTTAGGATTATAGGTCCATGGTCCCTAAGTCACCTCTGTACTACACAGTCTAGAGTGTGAATATTTCAAGACATGAGAAAAGGACCGACTTGTTATTCTGGGGCAAGTACATACTTATAAGATACTTATGTGTGATTAATTAATTAAATTAAATATATATATATAAATAATTATCGATTATTTTTCTTATCGATAAGTTGAAAGAATATCTAATTTGTGAAATTAGATACTTAAATTATTATTAGATAATAATTTAAATCAACCAAATATGTTATTTATGAAATAATAGATAAGTTAGTTGATAGGGATAAACAGATATGTTAATTTTGAATTAACTGATATCTTATATATTTATTTGATTAAAAATATTTAATTCACAGTAATTGTCGTGTGTCAATCACTGATTGGGTATCAGAGATTGACATGAACTACCGTGGTGCCACATGGCACAACAGTAGTGAGGGTGCAACAGTATAGTGCAACATTACACTATAGTGGTGTCGTGAGGCACTGTGCTACCTCACGGCACACTGTAGGGCCGTATGGCACTATAGTTATGCACAGTTGTAGTGGGCCCTACTGCAGTTGATAATTTTATAATTAAATATTATTTCAGTTTATCCTTAAAAAATCTGATACGTCAGTATCTAGAAAATATACATATTTTATTCTAATGGCCTCAATTGATGAATTAGTTCATCAGTTTAAAAAAATTGATTTGAGAACATAGTTAGTGTTAGGGTAATTTTTGCCGTGATTAATAGTTAATGAAACTCTGAGTTTACTGATCGTTGGAACGGTTTCGTGGGATGGAGGATCAATTGATTTTGCAATGACGCTTGATATAGATTACAAGATGTATATGATTCCTAGCCTTGTATGTTGTAGGTTTAATATATAAACATATAATGGATCATAACTGATTGAAAAGAGTTTTAAATAAAAAGTTTTTTTTATTTGATTATCGTGGTGTTGCGCAAGTTTTATTTTTTTAAAAGATTCGATCTTTATTAAAAGTTTAATTTTTAAATGGCCACGAGCTACACTCTTCCGTCGTGCACGCACCACGAGAACCAACAAAAAGGACCATGCTTTTGGTTCTTATGAAATAGAATGGTCACTGCTTCTAAGGTTCTTATCCTTCTTTTACTACATATTACTTCTAAATTTTTGTTGAACACAAGCTAGTGTCACGGACGTGCACGGTCTTCATCAAAATGCATACTAGCATTGTTTGAGAAATTATAATGTTGGACATTATTTTTTTTCTAAAATTGTTTCCGAGTTGTTTGAGTGTTTCTTTGAAGAAATAAAAAAATATGGGTAAACAATAAATACTAGTAGAATTAAGCAAAACTGAAAGAGACATTGTTTGATGAAATTCATAAAATTCAGTGAGAGATGTATTTAATGAGGGAGGAGAATTGAGATTAGGATGTGGATATTTTTGGTACATTTATTTTTTAAGATTGGAATAAGTAGATAATGATATTTTTATGAGAGTTAGAGAAAATAAAAGATATTTAAAAAAAATATATTGATAAGATGAGTATGTGAATTTAGAAAGTTATTTGGTAAAGTAGATTTTTGTGAAAAAGTGATTGGAAAAAAATATGGGGCTGTCATTTAACTAGGCTAAATAACTTTACCATGTCAAATAAAAATACTTAAAACAAACGTGAAAAAATGTTGAAAAATAAATTTACCACATACTTTACCAAGCACATTCTTGCAACTAAACGCCCCCTTTTAGTTTTCTTCAAATATTTTAGATTTCAATCATCATCACACTTTACCAAACATATTCTTGCAACTAAACACCCCCTTTTAGTTTTGTTCAAATATTTTAGATTTCAACAATCATCGATATCTCATCATTATATACCAGTTATGGTATGTAATTAAATTAAATTAGAAATATTAAATAATAATGAATATAAATTAAAAAAACGTAAGTTTTGAGGATATTTTGATGAAAAAAACTAATAAAGTGTATAAGTTGTGAAAAAGTAATAAATATCAATTTGAAGAATTTTAGGGATAAATAAAATAGCAACGAGAATCAAAGTGGACCCACATCACTCATGATCACCCATAGTTAGTATAATATATTCCCCACCATTTCTCAATTTTATAATTTAGTCATCTAATTACCTATAAATTGCTGTCAATTTACATCTGGCTCTCTCATTCCTGACTTTGAAAAAGTTTTGTTATTTTCGTGGAATCTCTCGACGAATCGCTCATCTCTGGTACGTCCATTTTCGATCATCTTCTTCATTAAATTACCTTCTTTAGGGTTTTAACTTCTTTTTCTATGCCTCTTTCTTTCCCATTATTGAACCGCCTCCGTGTTATACTGGTTCCATTATCAAATTGTTGATTTTACGCGCCTCTACCTTCTTCATCTTCTCTCAGTTGCTTCAATTTCTTCTCCTAGTCTCCAGGATTTGAAATCCCAAGCAGATTTGTTTGCTATGAGTTCCTTTTTTTCGTATAAGCGTCCCCTTGTTGAGATGAACGCGAATTTTATATCTCAGTGTCTGAAAAGCTAGAATTAAGGCGTGCTTTTAGTTGTTTTACTGGGTTTCTTGATTAATTACTGATTAAAGATTCTTCGTTGTTCTCTTAAGACTGGTCGCTGCACAACCTTAGTTTCTCATCGTGGTCTCCTTAAGTTGCTTTAGGAATCAAAATTTACTTCAAATTTGTGCCGGAGCATAAAGTTTGAATTTACTACTACTATTTTCAATCATTACAAATATTTTCATTGTAATGGATCAAAATGAGTTCGATTCCTCGAACCAAGAAATGTTTCCAAGTCTAAACATGGGCGAGCTTCCGAGCAGTTGCTCGATGGACAGTTTCTTCGATGAACTTCTAAAGGACAATCATGCTTGCACGCATACCCACACTTGCAATCCTCCCGGTCCAGACTACTCACATACACATACCTGTTTTCACGTGCACACAAAAATAATGCCTGCATCAAGTGAAGACAAGGTTACCACAGAGGACTCTGCAGAGTCTATGGAAAAGAAGACAAAGAAACGCCCAGTGGGTAACAGGGAAGCAGTTCGAAAGTATCGTGAGAAGAAGAAGGCCCGTACTGCATCATTGGAAGATGAAGTTTTGAGACTGAGGACTCTGAATCAGCAATTGTTGAAGAGGTTGCAGGGTCAGGCTGCATTAGAGACCGAGATCTCGAGGCTCAAGTGTTTGCTTGTGGATATTCGAGGAAGAATTGAAGGGGAGATTGGATCTTTTCCATATCAGAAGTCAATCAATCCAACCATGCACAACCCACACGTTCCTGGTGCATACATGATGGGCCCATGTAACATGCAATGTGATAATCAAGTACATTGCCTTCGTCCAGGTGCAGAAGAAAAAAATGGAGAAAGTGTTTCACTGAATGGACAAAGTTTTAGTGCGTGTGAATTCGAAGATCTTCACTGTTTAATGAATCAGAACACCGAATTTAAGGAGCAACCTGGTTGTGGACTTGGGGATTTGGTGTCAAATGTGAACTCTTTTGGAGAAAATACAAGGAAAGGTGAAATCTTAGAACCTTCTTGTTTTAATGTGATAAAGATTTTAAGATAGTTCAAATTATAACCGGCTACTTATGATTAAATCTAGTTGAGCAATTATTTCTTTTTTAAGATTCTCATCGATTATACTTACCAAAAAAAAAAGATTCTCATCAATTATGATGTGATACTTATTGCTCGATCAATTGTTTATTTTCTCATTATTTGTTTGCGTGCTTGCTAAAAAGCAGCTTGAGATTGTGTTATAGCGGTGATGGCCAATTCTGTTGCATTTACTATTCTTTTCAAGAATCTTAAACTGAGTTCAATTCTTGCAACTTGAAGTGAGATCATTGTCTTTTTATGAGTTTGATGTGCAGAAATGGCAATGAGATCCAAGTCAAATTAAATTGTCTTTTTTCATAGTTTTTTATCTTTTATTTTTGTTAGTACCTTTTGGTTTCCGCGTTTATTCGGTTATGCTTTCAAATTTTCAACATTATTGGAACTTTAATTCAGCTTAAAGACTTCACAGTTATGTAGCCCTCTAGCATTTTATAACTATTTTCATTAATGGTATTTCTGTAATTAGAAGGAACTCAAACAGCAACAGCCAGTTGAAGAAAATCTGCAGGAAGCATCTCACAATAAGCAGTATCCTCAGACTGCAGCATCAGCCTTTCGCTCAGGTCATCCTTAGTTATCATTTTTCTGCTTAGTCCATGTTAGTATGGCATGAATCATTGTATGATGTGCAATGCTACTGGAATCTGTGCAATTAGTTTTGGTCAATTTTGGCCCCAAGTCTGTACAAGTGTTTTGTAAACTAGAAGCTTGGTTATGCATAGCTTTTGGAACTAATGTCCCGGTTTTTTATTATATGAGGCTGAGATAACTCTAGCATCTGCATCCGTACTTTGCGTCTTTTCTTAATTACATTTTTTAACTGCCTATGTTTATTTTTGTGTACTTCCTTCAATTTCATGCTAAATGATTGCTATTTCCTATCTTTTCTGGGTTATTTATGTGGTTGGTTTTAGTAGTTAAGTTTCTCTGTTTCTAAGTTCTGGTTGCTGAATGACAGAACCAGGGATGATGGTGTATCAATAATATGAGCCACGAACAGGTGAGTCCCTAAACTTACTTCATGCGCCTTCAAGTTGCATGAGAAAACCACGAGTGTGTAGCGCAACTGATCACCGTAAACTTGGGGGTTTGCTCCCCCCAGGTCGCGGGTTCAAACTGAGGCGTTGCAATTTCGTGACTATCGGACTGGGGATTTATCCCATTAATTAACCGAGGTGCACTTTCGGAAAACTCCTTGCCGAGAGCCTGTGCACCTTCAGGATTAGTCGGAGAATTATGCTCCGGAGACCCGAGGTTAACAAAAAAAAGTAGCATGAGAAATTTAAATAGATTTTATGTTATTCGGGTTAATTGTGATAATCGGCCACTCTTAGAGTGAAAAGGGAAAGATGGTTGGGGACTTTAAAGACTTAAACTTGAGTTGATCTTGAGTTCACCGAGCTATGATCATTAGATTTTGCACACTTATTTGAACTTTGGAGATTATTGGCAAATTTTCCTTTGTCTTCATGAAAACCAGGGTCATGATTCAATTATTACTTGGAAATCATTGCATATTTCTGTGCAAGAAGTTAGGAGAAAGAGAACTTGGAAACTCTCACGTATTCTTTCTCAATAATAGGCCTTTCACATCAAGGGTTTGATTGACAAAGAAATTGTAGGCTCTTTCTGCATAAAATTTTGATTGTTAACATTCAAACAAATTGGATTTTTGGCTTCACATATTTGTTCACAAGTGGGGTTTTAGCTCCCGCTACATGACAGTTCTGAATGGAAAACCCTATTCGCACTTGTGCAACTTAACCTGACCTGACGACCTAACTTGGTATTTCTTAGTTGTGTCTTTTTCACCAAAATCACTCTTTTATCATGTTAACCACGTAAATCAAGCGGCAGGGTTCTTATCACTGAAAGAACTCAAAGCAGTGTTGTATCGAACCTCAGTAGATTTCGCACGTGCTAGCTGATAAACATGTCGGTCTTCCTGAGAATTACCCAGGTGGGGCCTTTCTATCATAGACTCCCGGAGCATAGGGGAGAGCAACCACTTCGTACGGCACGTAAGGCCAGAGCTCCGCCTTCTTTCCTGTCCGGTAAGCGACGCAGGCATCCACCTTGGAAGGGTCAACATAGCCAACCACTGTAACCTTTGTTTGACTTGGGCTCAACCTCCACTTGCTTCATTCCTTCCATTGCCCTCTTCACCTTTCTTTCACATTCTTCGCATTCTATCCTCACCTTAATCTCCATCGTCTTACGTGTTTGTCAATGCTTGTGATTAAAAATATTTTTATACGTTAATAAAATATTTAAATTGAAAATTATTTCGTATGCATCTTTGTGAGAAACAACCGAGTATGTGTTTATTAGTATTTAAGCATTTGAAGAAACACTTAAATATGTGTTTTAACTAACATTTGTCAAATAAATGTGATTTAGAATAGTGTTTTTCAATACACTTAAATAGCTTTGAACCGATGCCCTTCAAAATTAGCCTAAAAAGGAAAGAAAATTCATTACCTGCAAGTGCTTGCGTTTCTTGAGCTTGGAACTGCTCCTACTTGTAGAGCAATCAAGGAGATTAGTGATCAAGAGCACCCATTTTCTGCTTCTTTGCCTTTGGTAGTAAGTTAAGTTGAAGGGTCAAGTGGGGGTAATCCTCTTAAATAAAGCTCAGAATGAAATTTGAAGTTAGACTGTAATTTCAGTTGAAGACTTATTAAAACTGGAGCATGGGATTGGAGATGGTCTTAATTTATATCTATGAGTTGTGACAGTACATTTGTCTAACATAATGTAAAAATGCATACTTGTAAAAAAGTAAAATATGTTCAGTTATGATCTATATAATCTCTCATCTCATGTATTTTGTCAGATAATTATAATATCAGACATCATATACAATTTTATATAGGGCTGCTCATAATGTTACATGAAAATTCTTGAATTCTTAGTGTGTCCTTAACACAATATCCTAAAAATCTTATAATGTACATGGACCTAACTATATCAAGGGATTCCTTGATGAAATATAAGAAGACCTCATATTCCATTGAAATTAATGATATTTCGCGGATACAAGACAAAAAATTAATCAAATTTGTCTATGTGTAGTGACAATCAAGAAAGCTACACAAGTGAATGTATAACCTACAGAAAAGTGGGCTAAAGCTTGCACAGTTGGAAAGACCCACTAGATGTGGTACCAGGCAGGTGTGATACAGGCATACATTAAATATGTTGAGCATTGTAATAGCAACAACACATTTTTTGTGTACTTTATTGTACTTCAAATGTGTTGTTGATACTTCACTATTCAACGCTCGCACACATTTAAGATATTCTAATACCATATTGATCTGGTACCACTGACATTTCCATTACACTAAACATATGTGACATAGTGACTCTACATCAAGCTTGATAATGTGACAAATGAGGATTGTAGCGTCTTTATATCACTCTCTACGTGCATGGTTACTTTATAGACTTTTTGTTATTGCCTTTATGCTTTAGTTAGTTGTGCCACCTGGCTAAAGTTTGTTAAAGACCAATGTGATTGGCTCATGTTACTGTCTTTGTAAAAGAGAATATAAAAGAAAAGTGCAGGTGTGATGGGAGATATAGTGAGAGAGAATCAATCTCAGGTGAGGTTATTTTTTAGCCCAGGGTTTGCATCTAATTCAGTGAGCTCTTCTGAATTTGATCATTATTGATTCTTTAAGTCTTGCTGTATGGTTTAGAAACTGTAATCTTCTATCGTCTCAATAAAACAGTAACTCAATAGTCGATGTAGATCATATCGATTGAACCACTATAAATTCTTCTTATTCTCTAGTTCTGCATTTTTCATCTTTTGCATTTTCACTGTTAGACTTGCATTGGTGCAAAAGGCCATCAATCTGATTCTTAGTTTAGATACTTTTTACAACATAAAGCAAATTTCAATCGAAATTTTCTGAAAAAGAGATATGTTATGTTTGGATTTAGATCTTCTCATGTTCTTAGAACTGGATAAAGTTATGTTAAGCTTTGATCCATCCAATTTAAAAATGGACGGACTGTATCTGATTTTAATAAAAAAAAATTAAAAAAAAAAAACAAAAAAAGCATCAACATGAAAAATCGTGAAAAAAAATATAACCCTCCTATTGAGATCCTCAACAGAAGTATATATGTATCTGTTATGCTTCCAAAAAAAATAAGAGAAATTAAGATCCAATAACACTTCAGTGGTCGTTTGGTGTATGTATAACCCAAATGCCCAAAATGTTAGTAAGTTTAGAGATCATTTTGTTTGGTATGATAAGTTGTAAAATTTTTGGATACCTAGAATATGAAGATACCCTCATTTGAAGGTATCTTGATACTCCAAAATTGAGGGATATCTTCATGTCCGACATCTCTCAATAATTTTTTTTAATAATTTTTCTCAAATTAACCATCATCACTCACTCACATTATCTTTTATATACATGATAAACAATGGGTAGTTGGACAATTAAAATATATTTTTAATATGATCAATTAAAATTTGTTTATTAATTACCCAATATGGTATAATTTTTATTTTTCGAATACCAATATGAATATGGGTATGATAAACTATGTATTTATGATCTCTTTATATAGATGACATTATTTATAATTCTAGCATTATATATCAGTTCGACGGTGAGGGTTAAATTATAAATTGGTAAATTTTTATAACATTTACTTACACATTTCATAAAAAATAAAATAATTTAATATTCTCATTTTTTAATTTATTTTTATTTTTTTCTCAATTATCATCATTTCTCATTATTTTATTTGTATCTTATTAATAAATCATTTCATCATCAATATTTTAGGTAAATTTATAGTGTAACCATTATGATAAAGTAATAATTTAGCCACTAAAAATTAGTAAGCATGTAAGTAAAAATGAATAAAATAAATTTAAAAATAAAAAAATTATTTTACCAAAGAAATAATTAATAATTATATTTTACCCTATTATAAATTATTCATGAAGAAAAATAAATTAAGTAATAAGTCATATATAAAAATAACTCAGTTCAAGGGTTTAATTAAAAATTTATAATTATATTTATAACATTCAATTTCACAATCTATCAATCATCTTTGTCTGCCCCTTGGAATTTACAAAATCTGCATGTGTACGTTGTACTTATAAGTTTTTCCATTTTATTTCCTTTGCAACCGGTATAATACATGTTAAAAATAATACTGAACTCCCGGTGGTACTACAGGATGTACTTAAAAGTTTTTCCACATTCCCACGCAGAGTTTCGTCCTCAATCTGTGTAATTCCCGTTCCCTTTTATTAAAAAAGACCCAGCTTACCTCAACATGGAAAGACAAAAGTTGGTGCTAAGCTTTAATTCCATCAAAAGTGTTGTAATATTTCAAAAGTCACACCTTTTCCAAACATGTACTCTACTATAATGAACCAAGCAGCTAATGAGGCGAGGACCAACAACCACTACCTTCTGTCTTTCCAATTTCAAGTTTATTTAAAAGCAAAGCTTTAATCCACTCCCCCAGTACCCCCCAAAATTAATAGCAGTTTAGATATACTGTAAAACAAAGCTGTTTGGCCACAAAAGAATTTGTGTATTTGGTATAAATGGCGACCCAAGCTCAGTAGTGTTGAAACTTGAGAGAGTTTTGATGATGGAAGCTCTGTTTTGTTCCAATCTGCAGCAGAAGCATCAGTTTCTTCTTAATCGACACCACATGAATCAATCTCATCTCTTTCACAGTAATATCCATTTATCCCCTTTGAAAATCGACCAAATCGATGATCCAATATTAATGCTGTTTTCTCAAACCTTGGCTTCCCTCGTTGAAAAACAATGGCAAGAGATTGATCTATTCATCAGTTTACAGGTTATCCCCTGAATTTCATTCTCGAATATGGGTTTCAGATTTGGCCACGAGAGTTTTCTTTAAATCAATCTCATATTCTTTCCTTTTATTGATTTTCTTTTGTTTAAAACAGAATGAGAGATTGAAGATGGTATTACAAGAGGAGAGGAAGCTCTTAACCCTTATTTTATACGACTTTAGGCCTCCTTTGGCTGTCAAGATAAAAGAGTATTAAATGATTGGAGAATACTATAATGGTACTATCCGATTTTAGCCTAGTAAAAAGCTGAAAGTCCAATAGTCTGACTAGGTCGGTCTGAGCCCAGCGAGTTTTAAGCGACCTAAGCCCGACTACCGAGCTTTATGGCTCAGCAAAAATACTAGGGTTAGGTTCGAGCTAACATTTACCCTCTAGAGTTCGCACCTAAGCTGGACTAAATGGCCTGATCAGATTGACCTATTGGAACGACTGCAAGGCCTGCTTCCATGACAATTTGATGACAAATTGAGTCATAATCGATCATTGCTATTTCTCCCTCTCTCTTGTACTCTTCCCACATCTCTTTTCCACCACTATTTTGATAAATTTATACATTTCATAGTCTCTAACTTTCAAGTTCCTAAACTCTCATTGTTTTTATTGCTAGAAAACAAAATCTGAATTTATAACTTCTCAATTCTCAAAATTTTAAGCACTCAAATTTTTTTATCTATACAAGTTTTTAAAATTCAAATCATCTCCTCAAGCACTCCAAATTTTTAAAGTTTTAGGTATCATATTAAATTATATATTTAGGCAAGTTATGATTTTAGTAGTAATTTTTAGCAATTTTGTATGTCTATTAGTTTCTGGTTTATAGCATTTCATAATTTCATAATTATAAT
Source organism: Datisca glomerata (assembly GCA_003255025.1). Classification (NCBI taxonomy): domain Eukaryota; kingdom Viridiplantae; phylum Streptophyta; class Magnoliopsida; order Cucurbitales; family Datiscaceae; genus Datisca; species Datisca glomerata. Next base: position 698,474 of record QANY01000665.1, read on the forward strand.
TACATCTAACAATACCTTTTTAATATTATGAAGAAAATTATGTTTTGATGAAGATGAATATAATTTTAAAATAAAAGATTATTTAATAGCCCCGCCTGTAAGCCTGCCCTTTGGCCCAGCTTGATAACTGCCATAAGCCTGAGCCCATGGACTGGAAAAACAACAATCGTCATCTTCCGCTTTTTGTTTTTAAAATTTACGACGGTAGATAGACTAGCTGACGTGGTAAAATGACAACACGATGGTATAAAAATACATATGGGAACCGATTGCCATGTGTTCATATCGAATCGCCATTATATATGGCGACGCCATTGGGAATGTATGTGAAATGCCTAAGTGGATTAAAATATGACTAAGTGATCAAACACGTACATAAAAATGTCAAAGGGTTAGAAAATTACTAAGTGAATGAAATTGTCAGTGTGTGTGGCTAAACGAGAGCCTGGTGATTAGGTCCTAATCAGCATTTGAAAGGACCTAATCGTTATTTGTCTTAGGCAATCGCCATTGTGGAATGGCGTTTGGGGCCCAACCGGTCCCCTTTGGACCCCAAACACCAGACACATTGGCGTTTGTCCAAGTGACATGGGCCAAACACCATTGTGACTAGCGTTTGGGGACCAAATATGGACTAGTTAGGCTCCAAACGCTAGTCCTTGATGGCGATAGTCCTTGATGGCGATAGCCAAACACGGATGGTGTTTGGCCCGTGTCACTTGGACACGGGCCTAAACGCCACTGTGTCTGGTGTTTTGGATCCAAAAAGGACCAGTTGAACCCCAAACGCGATCCATGAATGAAAAAGTGGAGAATGAAAATATGGCTGAGTGTATAACTAAGTTTGTGAAAATGTGTGAAAATAAGTCACGGAAACGACCATGTGTGAAAATAACTAAGTTTGTGAAAATGACTAAGTGTTTGAAAATGGTTAAGTGTGTAAAAATAAGTAAGTTTGTAAACATGACTAATTGTTTGAAAATGACTAAGTGTGTAAAATTTGTTAAGTGTGAGAAAATGACTAAGTGTTTAGAAATGAGAAATGTAAGACATAATTGTATGAAAGAGAGAAAGAGATCTGAAATTTAGATCCATATATGATTGTACGACACACTTAGTGTTCATAATTAATTAAGCGTGTGAATTGTGATCGAAGACGTTGCATTTGGGAGAAGGTGAGTATCGAATAGAAGAAGGGGAATAGGATTTTTAATTTTGGGGTTAATTTTGATAACAGTGTAAGAGGTTAAGTGTTTACAAACGACTAAGTGATAAAAAAAGGTGCATAAAAGTGACAAAGAGTTAAAAAATTACTAAGTGTATGTGATTAAGTTGTAAAAATAGTTAAGTGTATGAGAAAATGCCCAAGTGTGTGAAAAAAGTTTTAAATGCATGAAAATTGTTAAGTTGTGAAGTACGTGAAATATATGAAAATGACTAAGTACGTGAAAATAGTACCCCCTAATTAAGTACGTGAAAATAGTTAAGTTCCATCAAAACAAGTACGTGAAAATGAAAAAGTGGAGAATGAAAATATGACTAAGTAACTAAGTTTGTGAAAATGTGTGAAAACAAGTCACGGAAATGATCATGTATGAAAAAAACTATGTTTGTGAAAATGACTAAGTGTTTAAAAACAGTTAAGTGTGTGAAAATAAGTAACTTTATAAAAATGGCCAAGTGTTTGAAAATGAATAAGCGTGTGAAGTTGGTTAAGTGTGAAAATTTTAAGTGTATGAAAATAGTTAAATTGGTTAAGTGTATAAAAATTATTAAATACGTATAATGGTTATGCGTTTCAAAATGAGTAAGTGTACAATTAAGTGACAAAACAAGTACATAAAAGTTGCAAATGGTTAAAAATTACTAAGTGAATGAAATTTGTCAAGTGTATTTGGCTAAAATGTAAAAGCGGGTAAGTGTAGAAACAAAACCGCCGATATAGAAAAAAACCCGCCAATATAGAAACAAAACCACCACAATAGATACTAAAACCGCCGCTAAAGATACCAAAACTGCCAGTATAGATCTAATTGAGAACATGACGATTGAGACCCCATTCGCTATCTGCAGGTCCTAAACATTTTTTACCCATGACGAGTCGCCATGAGCATATAGCGAGTCGCCATATTTATGGCGATTGGCCATAATGATATGGAGATTTACCATATATTTATGGTGATTCGCCATATACAAATACAGAGATTTTTTTTTAATTTTAGGGTTAATTTTAATTTCAAAATTTTAGCGGATATGTTTGATTTAAAGTAGAATATGTCCTTGAGGGTTATGCGTATTTGTCAAAATGATAAATAGGATTTACCGACCATCATAACATCATGACCTATAATTATACATGGTGAAAACTCGGCTCATTCGATACTTGCCATAAAAGCACAACAATATTATCAACGACAACTTTTATCAAGTTTATAAATAAGTGTTCAATTACTTCAGGAATTCTTACTTAATCCAATCTGATTTCACATAATACGTGAATAACGTCAATGTTTGCATTGAGAGAACGCATTTTCTCTATTATTATCGGTGGTTTTTTCAGTGTACGGCAATTAACTAAAAAAATAACAAATTTAGGGCTTATTGGGAAGATGGCGATTAGAGCCATTTGAATGGTGATTAGGGCCACTTTAATGGCAAAAGGGATCTAGAATTTAGATCCATATATGATTGTACGACATACTTATTGATTTTGATTCTATGCGTTTATGACTAAATGTTCAATTATTTTAACAATTCATTACTTAATTCAAATCTAATTTAAAATATAATTGAAGGTACTTAATGCTCATATTGAAAAATCTAGAATCTTGATAACTTTGTTTGCGATTAATCGAGTATATCCTGATTAATTTTAGAAAATCGAATTTGTTAAAAAAAATCGTCGTAAAAAGGTCCTAAAAACCATTGTATTGATGAAAAACCGCCGAAAAATAAAAAAATGCCTAAAATTGAAAAAATCACCAGCAACCGCCAGTAAAAGTGCTAAAATCATCGGTGTAGGTTAGAAAAACCGCCTATATAGAGCGTCACAAAAAATGGCGGCTGGGGACAAATAAACGGTGTTTAGGGGCCACATAGGCGATCACCACTTAAACTTTAGCGTGTAAGATGTTGATTGGCGATTGGAGCCACTAAGTTGGCGTGTGGCAACAAATAATGGTGATTTGCATATTTAAGATGGCGTTTGGAGGCTGAAGAATGGCGTTTGGAGGCTGAAGAGTAGCGACTAGGGTTTTTTTTTTGTTTTCACCAAATCCGTAACGGGGTACAGGGGAATCTTGAGAAGTTTACCAAAATTTAAAAATTCATGTTTTAGAGAGGTTCATAAAAAATGTATTGGAGTTCACTAAATATGTACAGAGGTTCAGCAAATATGTATTGGGTTTAGCAAATATGTACAAATTAATAATTCTTGGAGGGGTTCAACAAATATGTGGGGGTTCACTAAATATATATCAAGGTTCGCCCAATACGTATTAGGGTTCACCAAATTGGTCAAGTCAATTTTATATGTATTTGGTGAACCCCAATACGTATTTGGTGAACCCCGATATATATTTGGTGAACCCCTTTAAGAATTATTAATTTGTACGTGTTTGTTGAACCCTAGTACATATTTGGTGAACCCCAGTATGTATTTAGTGAACTCCAATACATATTTGGTGAACTCTTCTAAGAATTATTAAGTTTTACTTATTTGGTGAACCCTAATATATATTTGGTGAATCCCAGTACGTATTTGGTGAACACCTATTCATATTTGGTGAACCCCTCCAAGAAATTAATTTGTACGTATTTAGTGAACTCCACTACATTAGGGGTTCACCAAATATGTACAAAATTAATAATTCTTGGAAGCGTTCACCAAAATTGATTTTGTACGTATTTGGTGAAACCCAGTATGTAATTGGTGAGACCCAGTATATACTTGGTGAACCCCTCTAAGAATTATTAATTTATATATATTTGATAAACTTCAGTACATATTTGGTGAACCACAATACGTATTTGGTGAACAACTATACATATTTGGTGAATCCCTCCAAGAATGATTTATTTATATGTATTTGGTGAACCCCAATACATTAGGAGTTCACCAAATATGTACTGAAATTCATCAAATATGTAGTGGGGTTCATCAAATACGTATAAATTAATAAACCTTGAAGGGGTTCACCGTATATGTATTGGTGTTCACCAAATATGTATCGAGATTCACAAAATATGTATTGAGATTCACCAAATACGTACAAATTAATAATTGTTGGAGGGGTTCACCAAATATGTAATAGGGTTCACCAATTACGTACTGGGGTTCATCAAATACGTACAAAGTCAATTTTGGTAAACTCCTTCAAAAATTATGAATTTGTACGTATTTAGTAAACCTCGATACATGTTTGGTGAACCCCAGTATATATTTAGTGAACAAAAAAAAGAACTTGTGACCTTCTGGGCTTTGTGTGGCCTAGATTGCTTAAAAACAATCAAAAGGCCACCATTTCCCAGCACTCATGCAGTGGAAAAACCTGTGCGTGATAAAGTTTTCCTAGTATAGAGGTTTTGATTTTCTAGGCAAAAAAATTTTCTCGAGAAAATTGAAAGGAAAAGTGTGTAGATTTTCTAGGAAAAGTTTTCCCGGAAAACTATACATGTGACCTTGTGAATCTCTGTTATTAGGCGTTTTTCTTTTTGTAGTAAGGAGTTACCAAAATCAAGTGGACATAACAAAAGAAATCTTATTATTAGGATCGGGTCTTAAACAGTTGACACGTCATTTAAAAAATAAGATACGGAGATACGCTATATATATATATATATATATATATAATGCTATAAGTTTCCGTATGAAAAATTCGGTATGAAAAATACAGCTATACAATTAACAAATATGTATATTAATATAACAATTTATGATGAATATAACAATAAAGATAATTAAAACATACCTCTAACATATTCATATACATAATATAAGTTCTAAATAGATCATTTAAATCCTACTTTATGTATAATCAGAATGTTTATGTTTTTTTTTTTAAATCTACAATCTAAAATAAACAAAATAGAAATGAGGAGAGAAAATATGATAAAGTTGGAGGCCCAAAAAACTAAAATTCATGCCTAAATCTTTACTTTTTACCTTTTTAATAGATTTGATCCGTTCAGATCTGGCTCGACGAACCAAAACAAATATATGCCTCTATCGTTACCTAGTAACGACAAAGAATATGGATCCCAACGATTGAGGATCCATTTCTATTTTGATTATTTTCTTCAACCACAGTTAGATGTAAATTAAGTCTTAATTGACTAAGTAGAGTTTCAATAATTAATATCTTAATTTAGTAAAGTATTTTAATTAGTGATAAAATATCTACGTATAAAATGATTCACAACACTCGTTCGATTAAAATTTTGTTAATAAATTGGCCAGTATAGAACTATTCGATACATTTATGTAACACTTTGTTCTTAGCTTAGTGATTAGATTTGTTCTATTAGTAAAAGTAAAAAATAATTCTACATCGAATAAGTAATTGACCAAATTTTAAGTGACCAACTAATAATACTAATTATAAATGATTGTCACATCACTTGATTACTTAAAATTTGATAAATTATTTAGTCACCCTGGAGTTACTCAAAAATAAAACAAAGAAAATAGTGAAGTTTAATGTAGTAATTAACAATTATATGTTTTATTAAGCACCTACAAGTTTTATAGATATTTATGACTTAAACTCACGAACTCAAAAATATGAGTGTGTAGGCCTAATACTAAATTAGCTATACATCCCATGAAAGATGAGCATTGAAGAATAATTAATAGTTGAATCTATGATCTAATCTCATTGTGAATTAAAATATTGAGTAGACTACTGAATTCTCAGTGTTATTCCGCATAAATCCTTACTATATTAAATGGATTAAAAGGGAGAAATTTTTTATTTCCTCGTTTACCCTATAAGTTTTATTAAATATAGTATTTACGAAGTTTTTGTTGTTGTTTAACTCATTTATAATTCTATCACTAATTATTGTGTTACTAATACTTTCTAAAATTCAATATTTTATTTAATTACTTTATTAGGAATATGAACGATCGTGTATATGATTTCAGTGATATTTATATCATGAACATTATTTTAGTAGCAATGAGTTATTGTCTATTTGTAATATTTTTTTTGTTTAGTGTTCTTTGTTTTATAAAAAATGTAATATTTTCAATGTACATTGTCCTAAGTAAAATAGTTTGTAACTATCAAATTTTCTTTTTTTCAAATTATTCTTCTTTTTGCTTTTCATCTCATCTTACGGTATAAATTTGTTGGGACTATATATTTTATAATTCAAAAAAGATGATTTATCATTTTTAGATGAGGCATGACTTATGCAAATTTTTTTTTATCTCCAATAGTTTTATTGAAAATATATCATCTCCAAGTGATGCATGGCATATTTAAATTTTTTTTATCTGTAATAGTTTAATTGTAAGTATGAGAAAATCATATTTTTACATTTATTATTTTATTTTTACTTTAGATTTACAATAATTTTAAAGCTACCGTATTTATTTCAATAATAATATTAATTTTAAATTTATTATATAATTTTAAAGTATTTCAACACATACAAAAGTATTTGCTTTCACTAGTTGTATCTAAGTGCATAATGTATTTTGAATTCTATAAGCTAGCTAGAAGAAAAACTCAGAATGAATTAGTATTGAAAACTTAGCTAATTTTCCCAATCATGACGTGCATGTTTTATTATTAAATAAGATGGACCGAGGTCTCGCCGTGGATAACATTTTTTATTAAATAAGTGCATAAAGTTTTTTATTGCATGTTTTTACAAAAGTTAAGAAAAAAAGGTTGGGTCGTGGATGGTCGATTAGTCTCGCCGTTGGTGCTCGATAAGGTCTCGTCGTGGGTGCTCGTCATTGGTGCCGTGGGTCGTGGATCGTTCGTTTGCCGTGTTTTTATGTGGGCTCTTGTGGATCCTTCTCGTTGGTTTGCTGTCGGTCTCGTGGGTTCTCGTGATTTTGCCATTGCTGTGTTTTGTCGTTGCCGTGGTCGTGGGTCTCGTTGGTTCTGTTCTATTTGTTTTTTGGTGGGTCTCGTTTGCCGTGTTTTTATATTGATTGTTCTGGTTTTGTCGATGGTTTCGGTTTCTTAGTTTTGCTGGTTTTTCTAGTTTTCTGATTGTTCTGTTGTCTAATTGTTCTGGTTTTCTAATTTTGCCTGTGGGTCTCGTCGATTTTGATTTTGCTCATCGTGTTCTGTTGTGGGTGCTCCAGTGTGCCGTGGGTGAATTTTGTGTGCTCTGCTCTGCTGTGCCATGGTTTGCGTGCTGTTGTGGGTGCTCTGTGTATTCGTGGGTTCTATGTTGTGCGTGGAGGTGAGTTTTAGCTGTGGATTCTCGTGGTCGTAGTTCGTGAACATTCTTGTTGATCATGTTTGGTTAACCTACCATCATGAACACTTCAACCTTTGCAGATATTTTTTCAGAGTTGCACTCTAACATAAGACTCCCTTCAATCCAAAAGAACATAATATATGTGCCTCTTTGGCATATGACGGTTTGTACAAGAATACCTATGAAGAATGATTAAAACTCTATAGTCATTCTCTTATTAGCCGAGTTTTTTTTGTCAAAAGGAAATGAACTATAGAAACTTCCAACACTCAAAAAAAGCTCCAATCCATTTAGAATAATGCTCAATGGCACCTCATCTCTCTTGAATAAGCCTAAGGAGAAAGGTGGTCTTGGCATCAAAGACCTCTACGTTCTTAATAATGCAATTCTGAAAAAACTCAATTGGACGTTGTTGTCTAAGAATTTTGTGGTTTTCACTTATCTTCGTGCTCGTTACTTCACCCAGGATCACCGACCAAGGTCATGTATATTTTTTCTTTTGTCTGGCCTGGCCTAAACTATCATTATGCTCTTTTGGTATTTTAGTATAGGTGGTTGGTTAGTTGTCATTCCAAGGTTCATTTTTAGATAGACAACTGGTTGAGAACTCCACTGATTGATTTGGTAAATGATCATCATTTATCACATCCTCATTTGGAGTCCTTTGTGAGAGATGTGTACACTGATTCAGGGGGTTAGAAAATCATTGTGTCCTTTCATTCATATCATCCGACACTCACTTCTAAGATTGTGGGAATGGTAGTAGCTCTAACACATACTTATTAGTTTGGACACGTTCTTTGGATGATGTTTCTTGTAAAGCTGCATATGCCTCTCTTACTGAGGTTAGCAATTCTGTTAGATGGGGTAAGCAGCTTTGGAAACCAATTATTCCACCCTCTCGGTCTATACTCACTCGCCTCTGTTTCATGAAAAGATGCTGAATGATTCTACGTTGCGTGCTTGTGGTTATATTGTTGTGCCGCGGAAGTGGACTTACGTCATATCTTTATAGAATGTCTTGTTCCTCGTGGGCTATAAGATGTCGTGTCGAGTATTTTTAGAAAGAATATCAAGCTTGATAAAAGATCTTTGGTATGCAACGATGAATGTATCTTTTAGCACACAATTGAAGGCTCTATGGTAGACTTCCATTATTACCGACTTTTGGATGGAATGGTTCTTTCGTAATCAAGTCGTCTTTGAGAGTAGGAAACTTTTCTTTGTTAAAGCTTTTGCCTTACTTGGTGTTCAGCTCGTGAAGTAAACTCCTTTAAGATTGGCACGATGCAGAGTTCAATTGAAGAGCTTTTTCTACTTCAACATTTTATGTTTCGAGCCGTCCTTCCAGAGCCCTGCGTATCTTGAAATTTTTTTTGGCATCCTCCCTCATCAGGTTGGATTAAGGTGAATACAAACAGAGTGGCTTTTGGTAATCCTGGGCTTGCAGGTTGTGGAGGAATTTTCAGAACCTCTAGAGGATTTGTTAAGAGTTGTTACGCTATTCACCTTGAGGTATATTTTACTTTGAGACTGAGTTGATTGATTCTATTCATGCAATTGTTTATGCTTCGACTTTTAGATGGAAACAACTATGGTTGGAAAGTGATTCTGTTTATGTGATGTCCATTCTTTGTTCTAGATCTCGATAGGTCCCTTGGCGCTGGCATACTGCTTATGATAAATGTTTAAATTTAATCGAGCACATAAACTTAATCGTCACTCACATTTATTGGGAGGGTAACTGGGTTGTAGATTGCTTGGCGTCCAGGACCCCTAGTATAGTTACTTCAACTTCGTGTTGGAATGCTCTGAATTTTTATTGTTCGTTTATTTATGATGATGTTTATAACATGCATTCTTTTAGGTTCTGCTAATTTTTCTTGGTGTTTTCTTTTGTTGTGTCTTTTATTTTAATTTAATAATATGTTAGGTTAGGTTAAATGTTAAGAGTTCTACGGAGGAGTCTGTCTGGCTGTGATGTTCTGGTGCACCTACTGATTCCTATAACTAACAATCTTATCTAAAAAAAGATGGATGAAATGATGTTGGTATTATTATGGTATTAATTAGACGATTATTTTTTCTTTCAAATGCCCAAACATGACTCTGCGTATTTATGTTATGTAGCTTGAAAATGTTGAAATGATGAATGTATTTGTGTTTTGTTGTTATGGATGTAAAAGTAAAACTATGAAACTCATCGAGCATCAACATAGTTTTGTACTTATCCTCCGTTTCATTCGAGTCGATCAGACTTGACGATCGGTAGATCAATAGTTCAAGTCAGTTGAGTACTTAGTTTTACATTTTTTTTAGTATTTCTATAGTACTGAAAGCTCATATTTATCTAATTAAGTATCTAATTTCATGATGGTGTGACTCCCGTTGTTATAAATGTATATGTTTGGTGTAAGGGAATTTGCATCGTAATATAACCCATGTGTGATAAATGTATATGCTTGGTGTAAGTGAATTTGCATCGTAATATGACCCATGTGTGATAAAAGTATATGATTGGTGTAAGTGAATTTACAATGTAATGTGATTCACATGTAACATGACCCACATGTGATAAATGTAATATGTGTTATTCTTATCAGCTTTAATTATCTATAAACATGTTATGTTCATATATATGTTTGTGTAAATTGACTTATATAATGATGAGACTCTGATATTATAATTGTATCATGTATTTCATAAATTATCATCTAATAACGAATTAAGTATCTAATTTCATAAATTAGATATTTTGTCTCACTTATCGATAATTATATATATATATAT